>JAUOZQ010000550.1:0-32096 GCA_030710315.1 Anomotaenia brevis
TCAATTTTAACATCCTCAACATCAATATTAATGCCAGTAAGGTTACCATAGAGTGCACTGGTGTAACAGCAAACCGCTTACCGAATGTCCCAATAGTACTGACTTCCTTCGAGTGTATAAAAACGGTGTCCTCAGTCGAAATTCCCTAAAAGAGGCCGTAGGACTCTTACTCAAAGTGTCAGAAAGGATTGCTAGGCACCTGGCTTCTAACATCACTGCGAAACGCCTCAATGAACACCTAAATTTTGGCACGGGATAGCTATAAATAGGAAACCTCTGCTTCCAAGGAGAAGGACAACGATGTAAATCTCCCGGAATTGGTTCCTCGAGCAGTGGAAACAGCAGTTGGATTTTCATTTTTCAACCATAGTATAATATTTTGTAAGAAAAGATGTACTTGATAAATTCTCATATTCGAATTTTGTAACAAACATTTTTGAAAAACATTGATACAATTGCTAAATTGCAAATGAATTATATGTACAGAAATTCCGAAATCAAATGACATTTTTTTGAATTTTTGTAGTAAACATTTTATTTTCTATAGTTAGAGTAGCATTTTAAATACGTGATCAATCAATCTACCTTAATTTGTTCATCCAAATCGACGTACATTAAAAGTACAACAATGAAATTTACCATGAGTCATAGAAAAGATACAAAAGTTGACAGACATCCAATTCGTTAACTACTTCACAAATGCCATATAATATCTGATTAGTTAACTACAGTTTGCCTATTTTGTTAAAAAGTTCGTTTATATATATGGAAATAGTAATTGAATTATCAAATCAATACAAACAAAATCTTTTCAGAATTAGGTTTGTTTAGTATACTAGGGCTAGTTTTATTCATTGTACTTTTAAATAGGTACTCGTTAAGACGTCGTTTGCATTTACAAATTCACAGTACATGAATGAAGGATTATTAATAGCTTACCTATGGACTTTTGTTCTTTGGAATTGTAAAATGCTGATTCTGAAGTTATAACACCCTCCAGTTCTTTTAGAGACGATGGCGGTAGCTGAAATGTACTTTTACTTGAATCTCGTAAATCGACTATTAATGCTGTTCAATAATGAGGCTAAGATGGTCTGCGGATTAAAGTGAGAGCCAAGTGAGGTGCTCAACTTCATTTGAATGTTCCTCCTCGTGCCGTCATTGGTTAATAATTATAGCTGGCTGGACTGGTGCTGCATTGTATTATCTAGAAAGATGCGGCTTTGACCCCTTCACCGGAAAAGGTCCAGCACATCCATGGTAATTCCCAATGCGTTCAAGGTTAATGAACCATCGCAGCTTAAGTCATGTCCATTGTGTAACCTGAAATATCAGCCATAGTTCCTGAGGAAATTCATAATAAGATTTTCTCATAGGTTTTTGCAAACAACAAACAGAATTGCATTAATGTCCTTGATCAAACAGATTGAAGCTCATTTACGAACACTCGACTTTGGAAACTAGCAAAACAGTTTGCCATTGATGATGATGACATATACATAGACCTAGCTTGCATCGCGATAAAATTTAATGCACATGAAAATAGGTGCATTATCAATTTTGGGGATCTTTTTGTATTATGCTAGTATGATTTCTAATAGCGATAGAAAATTGATGTCAACGCGCTTTTTTGTTTTATGTTAAATGTTCCAGTGAAAAAACGAATTATGCTACATTCAGAGAGAACAGTTGAGTATTTCTATCATTTCACAGTGATCTACTTCATAAGGTTTTAAAATAAATCACACAAATATGAATAAGTTCTCACTTATTTGAAGCAAGCATTTCTTCAATTAAAAAAATATAAAAAGTTGAACGTTTAGAGAACGAAAATTTAATAAAGGTTATCACTAATAGAAGTTACCTGGTTCAAATTTGCTTTAGACCAAACCGTTAAAACCGCACACGTCTATGGGTGTTTTGACTTATATTTATACTAATTGGGTAATTTGCTTGGGAAAGAGATGTCTTTAATTATTAAATTATTTGGTCTCCATTTTTTTCTTTTTCAAAAATTTTTTTGGTGAAACAACGAATAAATATAACCAAAATCTTTTAAAAAATAGAGCTGTTTAGAAAAACGAAGGCTAGTTTTAGTTGCTACAATATAACTCTGATACCCATAAAGACTTAGTTTTCATCTTATTTGAAATAACAATAATTTTCTTAGCTTTAAATTTTAGACACAATTTCTGTTATTTCTTTCATTTTCATTTTGATTAAAAACACGGAATTATACAAAACCTTGTGATGAAATGCGCAAATAATAATCATTTTTATGGATGTTAGTGATCAATCAATTAAAGTTTGGTGGTTATAGTAACTTCGCTTGGCTAATAAACATTTTGGATTTAAAACAGCTAATGAACAGCTACCTATCATATAAGCATTGCAAGATGACTTACAAAAAAGCTCTGTATTAACACATGTCTTTATTATTGTAATCCTGCGTGGCTTGTTTTCAGTAAATTCAATATTTATTGCCGATGGATCAATAAGGTAATTTTTAAATTGCTTTCTAAAAGTAACGGAATTTTTCAATTTAACAACGGTAATTTCAAAAAATTGAAATATGGTAATAAAATCAACAAAATCATTTTAAAATCAGTTAAAAAATTATCATATAAATATGTAAATTTAAAATAAGTTTAATTTTTTCTTTATCCCGTTTATGCATTATAAAAATATAATTATTACCCAGTTTAATTTTGATATTTGCTCGCAGTTCTTATTTGATTAATAATGGAATATATATTCCTTGTAGTAGTCTATTTCAAAAAAATTAGATTAAATCAGACAAATATGGATCCCATCTCTATTAAAAAACACGTTTTTCTTTAATAGGAAAATAAAATTAAAAAATTATACCAGAAATACTGTGTTTCAAAGATGCTTTAGGTGGAACTCTTAAAACCGCACATATTCAAGGCTCTCTGAGTTGTCGCAATTTGTATAAAATTCAGCTAGCCTTTTAACCCATTCCTTTACAGCGATACAAATGGTAATTTCTTCAGTAAATTCAAAAACAAATCAATGCATCCGAAATGCATTCAAAAATTAGTGTTGTTCAAAACGACTAAAGTCATTTTTAAATGCTGCACTTTAAAAGACGTCTGTTACTGTTTTAATACCACCTCACAAGATGTTTTAAAGATAATTATTAATTTATGGCTTAGGTGATGAGCAGAAACGGGTTAGCCTAAGTTAAGACGCCTAATCCAGGAGCTATATTTTTCCTAATTCGCAGTATTGGTGCATTCACAAATCATTTTGAGCAGCTCGTTTGTTCGATCCGAGAGTACTACAGTGTTAATGACTTTTTATGTTTAACTCAAGTTTTTCGATTTACGTTACGAACGAATTGAAGTAAACAATTTTAAACTTAAGCACAATTTTTGTGTTCGAAAAGCAACACATGTTTTTGCGAAACCGTTTAAATTTCAATTTGTATATGTCATATATTCATTATGAATTTCTTTGAATGAAACTGAGTTAAAAGCTTAATAATCACTTTTGAATAAACTACCTTAAGAAAACATAAAATATTTTGTTAAATCTGACTTTTTTAACACATAAAACGATTATCTTACAACGCGTTTACTATGAATAATTTTCTGTTGAGAAATTCATAATTTACATATAAAGATATAATTGTGAAAAAAGTAGAATTTTAAATGAGATTGCCTAAAATTATTATGTTAATAATATGTGCAGACCTATTTTTCCAGAGTAAGTAACAGGAAACAATGAAAGGTAGAAAAACAAAATATCATTTGTATATATCTCTGGCTGATATGCAATTAAATTTATGTTACGGGAAATGAAAATGTTTTTAGATATTTTTTAAATTTTAATATTAGAAATATATTTTCGATTTCACCCAAATTAAGTAGCTATTAAAATGCTCTAAAAAGTTGTGCCGAATTTAAAAATGTCCAATTTACTGCATACTTTCTGAATAAACCGCACATTTTTGTAAAAATTTTAGCTTATTTGATTAAATGATCGTAACTCTTAGAGGGAGTTCAATAAGAATGATTCTTAAAATTTAAAAATAATATCGTTGCTATCTCTAATTAACCTAAATTTGAGTATTTACGACAGCTTACTTAAAAGATATTGTTTAAGCTAAAAAATATTGCTAAAGGTAATTTTGATATACCAGTTGACTTACTGGAATCTTTAAATTTCTGGTATCAAGTGGTTATTCCATCAAAAAGACGAGCTAAAATAGGCGACTGTTAAATATTCTGGAATATATTTTCTGCATTTAAATCTTTAAAGCCAGCGTTACAAGTATTTTTTTAGGTTTTAAAAGCCAATTCACTACACACTAGCCAGTGTTTTCTTGACTAAAGAGCCTCAGTCTAGAAATTTTAATTTAACGCAGTAAGCCAATTATTAAAATGCATTTAGAAAATACTTAAGTTATTATATCCAACTATATTCTTAAAATCAAAATGAAAAAAAACATAATAATGATTTTTTAATATAACGCATGTGCTTCTTTTTGAAATTTTTAAAAATCTTGATTAAATTTAAGTAGATTTTAGATTAATACTAAGTGATGGAAGGTAGAATGATGGGCCAATTTTAAATCAGGATGAACAAGCTCTAATTATCTTAGGCTTTCTTCACAAAGAATCTCGTGTAATTAAGAATAATTGGTATTGAAATATTTCACTATTATATAAAACCGGAAATTTTATGTATTTCGTTTAGTCATTTTACACTTGTAATATGTAAACAAATGGTGAGAAATAATAATTTTTTCCAAGTATTTTTCTGATGCATTATACACTAATTTTTGTGCCAATTTTTATAACGAAATTAATTGTTGCATTATATTGAAATCTTTGAATTGATGAGTTAAAACTGAAAATGTCAAAGGACCAAAATTTATGAATTTAAGTGTTAAATAATTATTTCACAAACATTGATGGGACTCACTCAAAAGTGGATAATTTGAAGCATCGATAATGTCTTTAGTGTGTTAAATCGTCTTATTGGCGTCTGAATTTATCATGAAAGGCGAAATTATATAAATTAGGTCAACATTATATTTGTTTTCAAAAAACCCTTTTTAATTCATTTTTCAAAATACTGTCAAAAAATATAACAATCCATTATTTTATTAGTCTTCATCGAAATTACCAAAGAAAATCGAAACCGATTTCTTTGCATGCCAAAGATACTAAATTTCAACTAAACTGTATTTTAAAGATATACACTTGTAAAGTATTTTATTTTAATTGAGATCGCTAAAATATTTGCTTATTTAAAAAAAGCAACCAAACTATTTTCAAACCATTTATAAAGTAATATATATTTGGCAATTATCTTTGCTAGCAATATAGAGGAATATTCTTGGTTTTTAAATCCGAATACGACTATATTTGCTCTATAGGATTAAAAAAATTAACAACCTTTTTTTAAATATTTTTTTAACTTACACAATTTCCATTAAGATAAATATAACTTTCCTTGAATAAAGGGTATAAAAGGTATTCATTCCTTAACGCAGTAAATGCTACTTTGCTTTTGCTTTCATACAGCGAAATTGATTTCAATTTGCTTGACAATTCGGTAAAGGGAGGATTTCAAAATTTTGCAATATAAAGGGAAAACTTACTATTAAAGTCACAGGTATAAAAAGATCATTATGCAGTTTTGCTAGTCTCTTAAAATAGGATGTGGAATCATTCTGTTTTAGATGGTTGATGCCTTAAATGATCTTTAAATACAATAAATCCTTTCGCATTTAAAAAATTTACTTACCATAATCTATAAATCTGTTGAAAACAATCTTAGCCTAACATATTTTATTCTTCCTTACTAAATAATTATTTTGACACCTTTACTAAATAACATTAATATATTTTTAAATTAGTTGGCCAAGATTTTGGCAATCGTACAGCCGAACTCGTTTCAAAAGCCAAATATCATTGGTTCTAATAAATGATTATCAATTTCTTAAAAAAAATTTATTTCCATAAACGATTATTAAATAAAATTATGGTTTAAAATAATTATAAAGAGCCTGCCTACAGAGATATACTTTCAGCATTTTGTTGATACATTTATGTAGGAGATTTCATTTAATATTTAAAAGAATAATTATGGCTTAAGATATTTTAATACGAGTTTAATAGGGACGGTGTTGGTAAATAAATGAACCATACTCCTGGTTTGAAAAAAAGAAACGATATTTGCCACTACAAAACCATTTGAATATTGTTTGTTTGTAAATTATTTTAACAAATAAAGGTCAAACAATGTCAAAAGCGCTTCAAGAAATCTCTCTAAAATATAAAAAAGTGTTTTGCGCATGTTTTCTTTTTTCGGTACAAAAATTTTAAGATAGTGCGGTTTCAACAAATACCAGAGGACTTAGCTTTTCCCTATTAAAATGAATTATGAACAATAAAATTAATGTCATTGCGATTTTTCATATTAGTTATATTTAACTAAAGTAAATTTCAAATTATTTAACAGAAAACCGATTCTGAAAAAAGATTTACCATTTTCTATTCAATGGCGATTATTTTTAGTACCAATATTTGAATCTTTTTAATGTAATGATCAATAATTTGATAATGCTTACTTCTTTCCCCCAATAGAAATTTTAAAAAAATATATTAAAAAGTTTAATAAAACCTTACAAAAATTAATAAATTTTCAGTCCTTTTATTAATTGTTAAAGACTACAACACATTTATAATACATATTTAATTAAAACTTGCTGGTTTGAAATAATAATTAAAAAATGAGTTTCCCAATCGGATTGTTATTAGAAACTCATATATTTATTTACGGCATTAGGTAATGAGTTTTAACACTTGGGCATGTTTTTGGCTATTTAAGCCATGTTAAAATAAGCGCAATGTGATTTCGAAAAAAAAATTAACCAGTTTAAACATGCTTACAGAAAGGCCTATCTAGAAAGAAATTTATCATTGGGCTCTTGCTTTCTATGCATTTCAGACCATAAAGTAATATTTAACTAAATTGCACAATGTCAAGTTTTTTCAAAAAATATTTCAAAATTTGCTTACTAGGATCGACCCCTTTAATTTAATTTAAATTAATATAAATAGTGCTTTATTTTTCGTAAATAAGGCTTCGTATTATGTGAGTTGAAATCGAGTGGTAGAAATGTCAATTAAGGAATCTATAGGTCATTTAAAAGAGTTCAAACAATGAAATGATACTCAAATATGATCGAAAGCAGTATTTTTATAAATGTATAAATGCTTGATTTTGCAATTTACCTTCAAATCATTAAATAGACAATGACTTTACATTATTTTATTTTTAATATTATCGCCTTAAAATTATAAAATTGATTGTTTCCTAAAATGAACTTGCAAGGGCCTGTGTCTAATTTTTCATTGTTCACTACCGAATTGCCTGTCTCATTGAAGGAAATTTAGGAAAAGGGACGCGGTGTTAAATATTTGGGATAATACTCAAGGACGTCCTTTTAAGAGTCTGTTTTCGACTCCCATATAAAACCCACTGTAAAAGATCAGAACATTGTCGAGTGGTTTTTTTCGAAATCTTTCCCTTGAAAATCCATGAAGTGTTGAGCATTGGCATAGAAAAGCATAAGCACACACCGAGCATTGGGTGTGTGCTCAAGCCAATCAAGATCGGCGCTGTCAGAGTGAAGCACCAAGTAATCAATCGTCTCACCGCGATTGGCTAGCATGTGCCTTGCTCACTTGCTAAAATGCCTGATGATCAGTGCACGACATAATCTTCAAGTGTTTTCTGCCAGGAAGTCTTCTACGTTGATGTGAACATGAGTGGAACACACGTTGCCTCTGAGATCTTCTTCAACTCAACTGCAGCTAATGTCTTTTTAAGCTACCCCCAGGAGTTAAGAAGCGCCGGAAAGTATTTGGATCTTGACATCGAGGTTAGATGCTTCAGTTGCTGAGTAATCTTTTGCCACGTTCAGACTGCAGACGGTGAAATAATACGGGCACACCGGTGGGTCAGATTCTGCGCAGACACTTCCGTGGCAATGTGCAGCGCGAGCGACTCGATCTCAGACGTTTTCTCGCCAAGTAAGCAACCTCCATGTGCTCCCCACTACGCAAAAACTCAACTTTCTCTTTCGATACGTTCACCGTGTTCCACTTCGTGAACTTCATAGGGCAGTGAAGGCGGTAATCAACTACGCCTATGACACAAAACTCGAGGTTACCAATGAAACTGCCCTACAAATACTCCTCCTTGGACAGAACCTCAAATGCGCAGAAATTGTTCACTGGTGTCGACGGTTTATCTGCCCTCGGTGAGTCGTCTTTCCTCCTCCTCTTCCTCCTTTCCTCCCACACATCATCGCAATGTCGCGTCCTGGACTAGCAGTGTATGTACCATTGGCAAGAAACCCTACTTTGTGATATGGAATGAAACTATGGGCATGTCCTAGAGATGTGCAATGGCCGGTGTCATTTTGCGTCTGTTCAGTTATTTAGTCGTTCGAATACCTCTTGATAATAATTTGGTAAGAATCATAAGGCGAGTATGATGAGCGCATGAGCCAATTACGAACGCTTTTCAATCTGCCTGAAGAATCAACGAGGCGAATGTGCAAGACATTTGGAAAACGGCGAACTTAAGTTCCGGCGAGGAACTGCTGCGCGCCTGCGTCCCCACGATGGTGGCGCATTTTGTCAGAGCCCCAATCGCACCTCTCCTGCTGGAGGCGACCGAGGCACCGGGGTTTAGGAGCCTTCTGTCCAAAGAGAGGTCCGGTGGGTTGTCGGCTATTTCCAAGATCGCCGCTGTCGCTGCGTGGGTGAACGCAGCGCCAGACAGGGGGATGCAGCAGCTGCGCACGGACGCCTTTCCAGATCTCGTGGCTCTCATTAACTTTGAAGGTGTCTCCCCCAGTGATATGGATGATTTATTTTTCTACAAAACCTCTTTTGCTATGCCCGCATCCAGCAAGTGAGTTGCTCAAACATGCGTCTCCACTTCGCTTTCATTTCGGCGGAACGACATGACAGTAACAATTTCTGAAACACTACGAGCCAGCTGAGATTGGTGTTTGTGGATGTACCTAGGAAAATAGGTGAAAGTATCTTCTTTGTCAATTGCAAGGAAGTGTTGCGTGCGCAAATGAGGACGTTAATGGCTGTGCCATGACTTCTAGTGCCGCGCCAAGGTTTGTCACACACACACACGCACATTGACTCACACCAACACCAACTCTCACATTCTAACTGCCATTCTCACCGAAGCCCCTTTCACTCAACGCAAACTTACTGGGTCCTTCTCATCCGGTCTAGGCCAAAGCCGTGTGAGCCACCTCATTGGTAGAGTCGTTAACACGCTTAGGGAACCTCCCCTTCAATGCGAATGTCTCTGTGTTTAAAAAAGCAACTAGTCCAGACAAAAGTGAAACTTTAAAATAGTTTTAAAAATTATCTTTGGTAGGGTTGAGCTTGAACCCATATCGGCAATTGGTGGACTGAGGTGAGCTTGGAATTCGCCCTTTATTGCATTAAATTAGTCATGGGAATCAACAAATTAAGTCCTTCTTTGCGTTTTCAGGAGGGATGACGCCTTTTGGGCCATCACTTGCAAAAAGGTAATGAGAGTAGTCACAAGAGTAACACTACAGCCCCTTCGTTGTGATGTGAAGATAAATTTCGAAGACCGAGTTGGATCTTGTTATGCATGTCATGCTGGTGAGTCTCTGAGTAGGTCAGATCTACGTCTCTGGAGGCCAGATGGCAAGAGACTTTATAATGCTTGATATATTCGAAAGTGGAAACCCGGAGAACGGCCAGTGCGTGTCCCTTCCGCCCATGTATGTCGCGCGCGCTTATCACGCCTGCGTAGCGACTGACCAGTTTCTGTACACGCTCGGAGGCTTTAATTGGTTCGAAGGTGATCTCTCAGCATGTGAAAGATATAGCTGGGCACAAGGCAGGCACGTAGAGTAGATTAAATCCAACATCACGGGCCTTTGTCTAGCTTGAACTCCAAAATCGGTACTCGTTGCACGTGGGAGAGGATCCCGGCCATGCACGTCAGACGACGGTGGCCTGCAGCAGTGCGAGTTCCGGGATCCGGAATCTTCACAATCGGTGGTTGGAACGTTGATAGAGAGTTTAATGAAGTTGAGCTTCTGCAGATCACCGGTGAAGCCGAAGATGTTACTTCGTGGCGACTAATGGCGCCGATGCTTCGAGAGAGACGGTGGCTTTCTGCCTCCTACTGTGGAAGTTCTGTCTTCGTTTGCAGTGAACACGGCACCGAATTCGACCTCGAAAGACTAGACATGACGGCCGGAGCGACCGGGCAGTGGACGAGAATCGCATGCAAATTCATTTTCACAGAAGATCCTTGGCACTACCTACTGCCACTAAATGGATCCCCGTGGATCATAGGTAATTTCCTTACACCCTGCTTCTTTTAATCCATCTAGTTAAAAAGTAACTTTGCTTTGAGTTTATTTAGGACCCCATGGTGGGATGTACGAGGTGGAGCTGGCGCAAGATGCACAGGTAAGTGGACTGCGTAGAAGCATCGGAGTGCCAAAGAATTTTCGCGGTAGTGGTTGCGCAGAACGCCGAGCACCTGCCTGAGGACGCGCGACTGTGGCGAGTCTTCTGTGCGTCTCTGTGCCCCAAGGCCACATGCCCATTTTTCATATTTTTCTTTTCCAAATCGCCTATTTAATTGTTTTTCTTACAAAGGGTAAAATCACAGGCTGCAGCGTTGCCAAAAAGAATCATCTTGAAGGCTTTTCGCGTGAAAACTTTATCTTAAAAGGGTTAAATGTTTGAATTATTCAAAATTAAGATTTTGTAAATTTGATGTGGATTTCTGCGTTTTCGATCTCTGCATCCACCACGGTGCCATTTAATCAAATCCATCAAAATCAAATGTAAGATTTTTTTGAAATGAACTGATGCTGTCTCCTTCATTAATCGGTGGTGTGGAGTAGAGATGTGGATGGTTGTCAGGCAAGCACAATATCCACGCTCTTCTAGTGCATGGCGCCGTCGTTGCGGGGCAATCCAAAGTATTCCTTCGTATGCGTCGCTTTTTGTTGCCATATGTTTTGCAGAAAGGTGGACATGAGGACCAGATGGAGAACTTGTGTGAAGAGAAATTCGCTTAACTGCTGAAGGCATTTAGGCTAAAAACCTTTTTCAAAGCTTGTCTAAATGAAACAGATGAGTCGCTTGAACTGCTGACGAGCTCATAATGCACGAAATGAACAATTTATTCGAGTTCTGCTTCAAACAGTGCTCTCCAAGGTAGAACTTTTCATGGCCTTTATTCCCTTTTTTGGAACCGATAAGAAGAATAATCTCTCAAAATATACACCGCATTTTTGCTCATCTTAGCCCTACGACAATTCATAGGT
Source organism: Anomotaenia brevis (assembly GCA_030710315.1). Classification (NCBI taxonomy): domain Eukaryota; kingdom Metazoa; phylum Platyhelminthes; class Cestoda; order Cyclophyllidea; family Dilepididae; genus Anomotaenia; species Anomotaenia brevis. Next base: position 11,396 of record JAUOZQ010000550.1, read on the forward strand.
GAGAAGGGTCTTTCGGCTCACCATACAATCTCTTTCCATATATCGCATCGGGCATTGCGACGTTAGCATCTCAGGAGCCTTTGCCTTCACAATCTTGACAGCAATGGTGTTGTTTCGATTTTTCCTGCTCTAAACATGGCTAAAGTGAACTCCGCATTGACTGACAAACTCAGGTTACGGATAACATGCAAATGGATAGAGAACTCATAGACAATAACTTGCTCTAAGATCGAACCTACTTAGTAATTGCGAGTGAAAATAAAAAACCGTTTGCATGCACTTTAGATGAAATCTTGTGTTTGGTGTTCATTTAGTCGCCAAGAGGCCATAAAACACGATGATATTCGCCAATTACGCCAGAATTTATGACTACTTTCTACTTTTGCTAGAGATTATAACCTATAGGATCAATTTTCGTGAGTGAAAAGCACAATTGGGGAACAAAGGGACTTAAAACTCGATCAACGTTACTGACAGCACCAAGAGCGAATACTGACGTCAGATTATTTAATAAGCATCCAACATGACAAACATGCAAGACTATTTTTCAAAACCTTGTCTTTATTAAGTGCATATAAATATGCATACGCAATTTAACAGTTTTTGAGGTCATAAAATTATTAAATAACAATGTTTCACCTTCAAATGTCGTGATAAATCTTACACCAGCTCCACGAATTGTGTTAATTATTCTAAGTTTATTTATGTGGAAAAGATAAGCGCTTCCTTTTTTATGTGAACAAAATTACTTTTATTTATTCCGTTACAAATATCCGGCTACTTTTAGACTTACAAGTGAATATAGTGCCTTCTTAACGTCCATACTGGTTATATTTCTCTCAAAAGGATTTTATTTCTAAAATCAATCCGATTGTCCTAAGACGTCCTAATCGTTAATTTAAACCTTCCCTTAACATCCAGTTCGTTTTTATAAACGATCATAAAACCCTCAATTCAGTCGAATCCTATGTTCTTCTGCGCAATCGTCGTTTGATGTAAATTTATGCTGTTTTAACTAACAAAAAAGTGAAGAGGTGCCCTTTCACAACCATTTACACAAACACGTGTAAATCAAATCAGTATCTTCTCGTAGATAGTGGAACTTGTGTTATGGTGGAGGGCTTTGGCACTGAGCCTCAGAAAAAGCCAGTGCGATGCAATTTCCTCAAGTATCATCAGCACCATGAGAACTATACAGAAACAAAGAAATAGTTGGCAGCTTATGATGAAGCGATAAATTCCTAATAAAAAAGGTGAGTCGAATTAGCCAAAACCTAAACAGAGATCTGATTTATGTCCTTTGACTTTATGTCACCTTTAAATCAAATATATGCCATGGCGGAGTGAGAGCCCTGGTTTGATGGTCTCTTTTTTATGTAAAAATATCTGTGATAGGCTTCACCAGGCCTTACACCTAGGACAGTTAGCCCAAATAATTAATTTTCAGATTTAACTTACATATTTTGCCTTATACTTTGGCTTCATAAATAGAGTTATCTAAATATTTAACGATATTATGCATTTATTGTTGTCAAGGAAGCAGCCAAAAAACAAATTTTCATTAAGAGAAAGTGCTATTTAATATTTAATAGCCTTTAAAAAAGCAAAGATTTTACTAATTATTTTGTTACAAATGGGGACCCTTTTAATCTTGAAAATTTTTTGCTGTTTTTAATCTAAAAAATAGCAAATTGTTAATTAATATTGCCAGTTCAAATTTTTATAAGAAAACTAAATTTCAGAGTTACTTATTTTAACAAATATACTACCACGGTTACTGATTATTTTTATTATGGCATTTCCCAAAATACTATCTTTTAAAACAATATCTTGAAGCAATTGAAATTTAAAATAATGCATATAAATAAAAACTGGGGTATGTTTTCTCAGTTAAAATCATAATCGTTCTTGGAAATTTTCTTTTCAACATTTAGGACTATAAGCAGCTGTGAATAGTTCACCAAAATATATTCATTTTATTTTGAGGTAACATTATTGCATTTACCAAAGGTTGCGCCTATATCATTAAATGTATGTTATCTCTACCAGTAATATAAATTAGTAAGTTTTAGTTTAAATGTTTCCGTCATATTAAAATTAATTTAATAAAAACTTTAATGGAAATGAAATAAATGAGTTCAATCGCTATCATCGCAATGAAGTCGCATATTTAAAGAAAGACCAAGTATGAATAAAATTGATATGTTTCTAATAAAAATGTGAAGGCCAAATTTTTTATTTTGCGTTTTTTTGATTAAGCCACTTGTCTCCGACGTGAACGGTCGCCTCCTCGACCTTGACCTCCTCCTCTCTCTTTTCCTCCTCTTCCTCTCCCTCTTCCTGCCGAAGGGTCAGGCGTAGCCCAACACGATCCGTATGCAGGTGGACCTTCTCCAGGTGGTGGTCACCCATGGCCACTTGCGAATCTGACGCGCCACCAACTCCCTCAAGAAGGTTAACTATCAGACTTGCCAATCTTCCCATTAAGGAAAAGTTTAGGTTACTTTAATTAAAACAAGTAGCACAATGTTCGCCAAAAGTGTAAAACATGCATTTAATTTCATGTTGCTTGTATATTTACGGCTTCAGTTTGGAGCAAAACCTGCAAGTCCTTATATATTACTCTTTTAGAATGTGAGTATAAAAGAAATACCTTCGTCAGTTACATTTATAGGATCAATAGTGAAAACACTTGTCCTACGTAGTAAAATGCAAATTTGAATCAATATTTTATTCTTTATTGAGTAGGGAACTTACAAAATTAACGAAATGAAAAATAATGAAATATAAATAAACTAAATAAACAGTTGATTCCCAATCACACGACTTGATATACGAGCACGACCGGCAGGAAATGCATTGTTGAGGCTATGAAACGAACTAAGTATTCTTCTTGGATAGAGTTCGAGGAGAACCTTCATGATTACGTAATGGTGAGAGTGAACCTAACATGTGAGGGATTAGCTTTTCATGTCCTCTTTGCTAGCAAGCATGATATTGTCATAAGCACTAATGATTTGTTTAGCTTCTTGCTGACCGGTTTTTTGTTGGCAAAGTGCCGCAAAGCATGGAGACTCAACCAGAATGGTGACAAGATAATGACGACATAGAAGCCAAGGAGTTGGTCTACTTTGCAGACAGCTTACAGTGGGTGACGACGGAACTGCATTGTGGGTGACGTGGACGCAGAGGATGAGGTGCTAGCACTGTCTTGTGTCGGTTGCCTTCCGTAGTTTCCATTAGTTAACTTGTCAAAGGAAGTTGATGCCGAGGAAGGAGTTTGTTGAGGAAGCTAAAAACATAATCGAGTATACAGACATAGAATATGCACCTGGAGAGGCCACTTTCCATTTTATTGCGAATAATTAGAACTCCCATGTAAAGATCCTCTTATTTCAAGGTAAATAATAAGAGAGATAGTTTTGAGAATTTTACACACAAAGCCGGCAAATCACCGTGAATTGTAAGTTATAATCAATTCCTTCCAGATAATGAACGGTGCTTAACCCAAATGCATTTCAATGATGTTCATGTGAATTCTGCTTCCTTTAAAAGGTATTAAAGAAGAACGCGAGCACACCTTGAGTCGAATTGGCATGGAGAGCTCTCCAAATACGTGAAAAATGATCATCATTTTGGTTGTTTGAAGTGATTTCTGTGATGGCCTTACTCAAACTGAAGATAAAAGCAATCATGGATAGAGGTTGAAAATGCCTAAAAAACATCAGCAGACCACAGAGAAAATCTCTGTGCTCAATACCCCAACCTGACTAGCCGTGGATATCAGGAAAAATTGGTCATTTATCTAGATAGATGTGTCATAGCTTCGCTTACCTCGGAGAGAGAGGTTGCTTAGGTAATTGCCGAAAGCGCTCGTGCTCTTGTGGGGCAGACGATGACTCGTGACTGCCTTTAAATGGTACACTTTCACACCATCTAGATGAGAGAAGCTCCGTGTTTGTACCCGGATCAGACCACTCTTTTTGGATTCTATGTTCAATAAACTATCATCACCAACATCTAACGCTTCTCGCAATTGTCGAACCGAGTATTCACCTAGCCATTGCCCCAACGAGCAGAACATAGATCTACGTCAGTTCAGGTACCTACTAGATTCATTTCCACTGCTTTCGACCCTCTAGTGAGACCCAGAATAAATATGGTTTTGAGTTTTGGTGCCAAAAATAAACTCTAACTGGAAGCCATTTGGAGTCAACTGGGCCATTTACATTTAATTTGGTTGCAAAAGTATTCAATAAAATACAACATTCTCACTTAAAGTAATTTTATTACTCACTTCCTCTGAATGAGAAAAAAGGACTTTTTCGTTGCTCATATCAATTGAAAATGACCCCAAGAACCAAAGAGGTAAAATCGCTAACATTTATTGACTTTACCTTTATTTATGAAGACTGGAAGGTGTTAAAAAAGAAAAAGTTCCCGCACCAGTTAGTGGAGTTCAAAACGGTTTCGTAAATCACTTTTTATGTTAAACTAGTTATTGGAACAGAGTTGCTAATAAAACGGCTTTATTGATGCGAAGTAAAGTAGTGGACAGGGGGACTAATGTACAATGGAGAAGGGGACACGCTTAAAGAGTAAGCATCACACTCTTGCTCCATCAAACTCGTCACCTGCCCCTCCTTCCTGCTTATCTTCGTGGTTGTTGCGGTACATGAGGAACTGAACCAGGATCTAGACAAGGTAGGAAATAGACTGAGTTAGTATTACACGCAAACGAGGCCTCTGACTGGGACTAGCTTCAAGTCACTCACAAATACATCAAGCAGAACAACACCGAGACTGCCGAAGATCCATGGCAGAGAGTTCATGATGAACGCAGCATCGACTGACTTGATGAAGATCTGACAGCCGTAGAAGATATTTCCGAGGACAGCCAAAAAGAAGAGATAGAAACTCAGTCCCTCGGTACAATGTCTTCTCCACTAAGTAAACATCAATCAATATACTGGTCTGTGGTTCAAAGATATTAGCGCTTTGGTTAATGAAACAACTCGCATTCATGTAGATTTGGTGGAAGCGCCCAAAGATGTACATGATGGCACTCGTCCAGCCAAAAATATAACCAATCTTCTCAACAGCAGTCTTGAAAATGAGAAGACCATGATGAATTTAGAACGGGTGGACAAGAGAGGGACAATATCGTTTTGGAGGAGAGCATGTCTTACGGGAATGAAGTTATCCCATGCGTTTGTAGTAGTGGCAGCCTGTAGCAGGTGACGACTGAATGGCTGTTTCAGTTCTATAGAGCCAGTCTGAACCATCATAGAAGCTGGAGCACAGGAAAAGGCCATGACCCCCAAGAGAACAGAGGCCATACCTTTGCCTTTACTTGAAGAGGATTCCCCACTCCCAGCGTCAGCTTTCTTGACACTCTCATCATCCCAGAGGTCAACTAATCCAAAAACAATTTCGAAAGACAGTTACCTCCACGCATCCTCTTGTTTCGATTGCGGTAGTTGAGATATTGAATCCAGAGAATTATATCGACAACCATCGTATAACCAGCAAGAAGTTTCTAGGATAATTTAATACATAAATAAATAGATTGACATTATTTAGTAATTTCTAACGCAATTAAGTCCAAAATTACTTGTAGGAATAGTTGATCAGTTAGAAAACCTCCGATGAAATTGAGGGTATCGCCGAGAAGCCAAAAGAGTAGCAAGAAAGGTGACACAGCAGCGTCAGGAATCTTACTACGACAATTCTCAACGATTTGAGGGATGGCGAATAAAAACCAGCATATAATACTCAAAATGCCAAATGCAATGGAAACACTATCACGAACTGACTTTACACATTCACCAAGGCTATCATATGCCCACTCTAATCCACCGGGGCAGTTAATTTCGAAATCGCTCAGAGGTGCACTCGTCATGTTAAAAGAGCTACAAATACGATGGCAAGCAGGTGATAACCACTTAAATACCTTTGAAGGGGTCACCGAGGTGATTATAAAATATTTGTTTAGTAATTTTTATAACAATTTTAAATATTTTAAGCAATACAATATTTTTTGACTTTAAGTAAAATTGTTTATAGTAGTTTATAAGGTCACGCTAACCTTGCGGGTCATTAATCGATTCGCTTCTAAACCTGACCACCAAGAGAGTTCGGCTTTTAATATGTATAAACCACTGAGTGTTAATAAAGGGTTAACTAGATACGTAGTTGTCAATTTTGGGCAATTTCGCTACTGCTTATGCAATTTTAACTCTGTATGTTTAGTTAAAAATGAATTCTTTCAGGGCTTTTATTTATTCATTATTACTGAGTTTAGCAGTATTGGCGTGCGTGTTTACCCGTTTAAGGACGGTTATCTGAAGAAAGTTTCAGTATTTTATCAAACAATTTGTGCTACCGTGAAACTTATAAGGGTTATATCATTCATAAATTGATATCATGAAGATATATTTCTGTATATTTTATGAAGTTAAGTTTTCGTCGTTTGAATTACAGAAGCTAAAAGGCTGTGGAATGCCCTGTAGAGGTCTATACGGATACCAAAAATTTGACCACAAAACCGAGATTGTTAAGAAACATTCCCTGAAATGGAGTTCAAACAGATTTGTGAAGTGAGTTTTACCGATAAATGAGAGGTGATGCTTCTTGTATACAACTCACGCATAAACAAAAATCAAATGCCTAATGTAATGTAACCTACCAACTTACAAGCTATTCAAAGCATGTTCTGAAAACAACAATATCATCTATTAATCGTATCTCTGATAAAGGACATATTAAACGGGGATAAATGAAGTTAATAAATTGGAAGATTCTATCAAATAGAGTTTTGAAAAAAGCCTCTTTCAAGATGTTCATTAATGCATAACCTGAGGAGCAGACTACCTTGCACTTCGGCTGGTGACTAATATTGAACTCCAGCAATTCTTGAATTATGGGTTGCTTCATTTTGATGAAAGTGATCTGGTCCTTCAACCATACCCGATTTTTATTACCGAATATTGAAGGACTGAGATATTTCATTGCTAGCGTATTATAATTAGAATTAATAGTAGTAGTATCGCTTGATGGACTGAAGTTTTTCCCTCAATTCTTTCAAGTATATTTTCCATTAAATCTACAAATGCAATACTTTTTAGCGTCGTGATTTTTCTGATCTTCAAGTATTACATAATTGGGATTCTCATGATGGCAAGTGGACTCTGCATTTCATCATAGCAGTGGAGGCGCACGCGTGAATGATGAAAGACAGGTAAAATGCCACAGAATACCAGACTTTCTCGTGCACACACTTTTCAAAACTTTCATTTCAGTGCCAACTTGAGAACTGTTGCTCACGGGGTTGGAGCATCACTAAAGTTTCGTTTTGTGGGACCTAAAAATAAGTGTCCCCTCCCTCGAGAATATTGAAAGATATTAACTGCTGGTGATACACGAGCTGCTTGGAATAAATTTTGCACTGTAACATAGTAGCTTGTTCCTCCAGATACACTAGTTGCATTCGCAATCACTAAGTTTCCTTTGAAAATTTTAATATTTCTGCATTTGTACAGATGATGCCAACGAGGATAATGGATGACATGAAACCACCCGATTGGCCAAGTACCTTGAGGATTAATCAAGCCGGCCATCAAAAGAGGGTGATTACGGTCACTGCTCAACGCTCCGCGCTTCACAGTAAAAACAACCGTTGGCATCAACAGGAGGAGTGGCTAGAATGAGCTTGCGGCATAACAGCGGACGATTTAGCACGCTTTTATAGCAGAATTCCTCAAAACCTACGAAAAACAGTGTTGGAGGGACTCGGTTAAATTCAGATACCTCCTTTGAATTTCTGACAGATGTAGTTAGTCCCTGCAAAAGTTGGGTATCCAGTTAGAGTCCATGTATATTGCAGTAGCAGGATTTGACCCTCTGCCCCCACGCCTCAAGAAGAAGTAAACAACGCGTTCCTCTATTTTTACGACAACTACACCCACCCCGATGTTTGACATTCGCCGAGCGCCCCACCCCAAATCTTAAACAGTCTATGAACTATTGCTTATAGACAGTAATCGTAACAGTACTACAAAACCAGTTAATAGGTGGAATTGAAGTAGTTTTTATAAAAAACCTCAATTTCCAAGTCTAGGATCGAGCCATATTAGTGACATAAATTTCTGTATTTTATGGTTACCAACCGTTGGCTGCTTTTTCACTAGTAGACTGGCAAATTTGTTGCAAAAAGCTTGTAGATAACCAATACGCCACCTAAACAATTGCCTATCTATTCGACTAGAAGACTCTGACCCAATCGATGCAATCTACAGAAGAGTTTGTGGATTTACTTCAACAGAGCCAACGACTGGAGGAAGTAGAGTTCACCAAGCGGTAATGCTCACAGGAAGTCTCGAATTCTTCCCACAAATGATATTCTCGATTCATTGGTGATCATCAAAACTAATATCGAGTGTAGGCACACAGATGACTAGTCGCGGTGCCCTTGGTCAAATTAACAGAATCAATCCCTTGATCCTAGCACATCACATTAAGAAAGCACTCAAATTGCAATAACTTGCTTCTCATTGTAAAAGTGCTTGCTGATAGTTGAGCAGTGATTGAACTGGATAGATAATGTATGAACTAGCATATACGTAAGCTTTGGATTCCGAAGCAACCACCGGATAAAATTGCACCCACCTATTTCTTTCTAAGACCTTGAAAGTTTGACACAATCCTGGTGACTGACCAATCGAACACAGCAAAACCGCTGAACGGCATTAGAAGGTCAAATTGAAGGAACTTCCGATTAGAAAATGAGCAAGTAAAATGAAAAGCAGTTAGGAATGGTATATGCATTAGAGTCTAGAACTCAGGCCTCACATTACCTAGCTGGCTTATTCGGAAGGCACCGATTTGTGTACTTAACATAGGTATCAAAGGCCCTGGTACGCATGTCAGTGGTCATACAAAACAGGAGAATTACAGTTGCCTTATGTGATAATTGGATATGATAAAACATTGGTATTACCAGGACTACGCTTTTCCCGTTTTATCACGACAAGTACGCCACCGCAGCACCGTAGAATGTGGTATTTTGTGAATACGAATGTGACCTTGGAAATTAAAAGGGCCTTCTCATAAGCGGGTGGTAGCCAACTTGATTGTTGACATCATTATAGTCTGCCAGCGCAGCTGAAAGCGGCCATCGGTAGTCCTAATTCACCCACGCAACAAGGTGCTTAACTGAGATATTTATAGACCACACCAGGTAACGTTGTCATTCCCCAATAAATAGTAGAGTCAAAATAAGGATCGGACCATATCCCGAGCATTTTCGCAAGATCACATTACAAATAAAGCCAGGCACATAGCACTTAGTAAGACATTGAGACTCCAGGCAATGTAGACAGAATAGTGAAATGAATCAGTAACATTGCCGGAAAAACGACTTCACCGACTTTTTAAATGTCGCCGATATCCATTTTCATACCACAATAAGCTTTGGCGTTGGTACCAAAATTATACTATAGTTTAGTCGGCATGTGATTTCTGTGTGAGTGTGTGAAAGAACATGATGAATCCTTGAGCCCAGGTAGGATCCTGCTTGTCTGAGGGTCATTCCCACCTTTCATTTGAGACGTGATGAAATTATTTCTGCTTTCACTTCTTTTCTGGCCTTGGCTGGTGCCTGACTGAGGAATTCAATGCATGATATTCTAGGAGTAATAAAGCAACACAAAGAACTAGATTTAACAACCCACATTAATCCAGAATCAAAAAAAAGTAATATAACAGATTCAAATACTACTTCCCTGTGAATTTATTGCAGGGTTTACCCCTCTCCTACTCATTTCGAAATGAAAAATACTGCAATCTAAATAATTCGTGGGTTAATAGCATCTCCCAAACGAAGCTTCCATAGTAAAATTTTGTTAATGCAATTTCCAGTGAAATGTCTAAAGTTATTTAGTACTGAAAAGCCAAAATACCGACGTTGTTATCAAAAACGCCAGATGACGACTCCTTACTTTAAGGGAGGAAGAGAACTTAGTACAAATGGGGACTATTTAACCTTCTGCCATTTTTTAGCTATCCCCTCTTTATATTTAGATGCATTTTTTGGAAAAGCAGTCCTAAGACTGGCGAAGGAGGCGGTGATATCAAAAATTGGCATTTTCGCAGGTTCCTTGCTGTCGGCCAGCATCCTGCCTCACCTCTTCTTCCCCTTATAGAATAACTATGATTCACTTGCTGCACGGGGGCACGCACCCAACCTGCTTTTATTGCTATTAAAAGAAGAAAAATACCTACAGGTTGACTCTAACAATTTTGTGAGTAAACATACATGGAGCATTGTCTTTCTTCGTGTGTCCTTAGCAGTTGGTAACCCCGCTACGCTAATAGGCTCGATAGACAGGCCATCGATCGGTCTCTCAGGCGCATCTACATGCCGTTAGGAGGAAGGCACAAAGCTTTGCATGGAGGTGAAGTATTGGTGCCTTCCCGACGAAAGGGTTGAAGCCAGATAAGCCTACTGAAGGGTTGACAAATTCAAAGTAATACGCGTTTCTCGAAAAAGCCAATCACGTACATCCGCTACCGGAGCCGTCTAGTTGTGGTTTCTCGCATATAAGTACCTATTACGAATGACTGCTTATAGACCACAAAGCAGCGATTTCGAATACCTATTCTGGTGGGCTATTCACTGATCCCGCTCTATCAGTTACTTCAGTAATGACCTCGGATACTTCGAATTCTGATGCTCGATGTGTTACAAGCTGAAAGTTTATGACTTCTTCGCAGGGTAAACAAGGATATCCGGTTACTAGATTTTCAGGACTTCGAATGATGCATCAGCCCATGGTTGGTCATTTCAATCAAATTCACGAGATTACCCTCACAGCCAGTATAAATACGTGCCATGGATTTCTTCAGGGCACCGAGCAGTTGAGGTGCATGAAATACGATTATTGTATTACGGCATCTATCGATGGTTTGGCTACATTAATTTCCCCTCCAACATGAAGAAGAATTCGTATTTTTGTTCTGGCACTGGAAAGTACAGGCACATTTATTTCTGTGCTCTCGAGAAAACAGAGCACCCCTCTCATTTGAGGTTACGGAATATTGCACTTGATAAGAATCGTAGTTCAGCCAAGATCCTTGTATGTGAACCATGATAGAGAAATGCATAGTACTTGTCTATTGCTTTTGCTTTGGGGTATTTGCCCACTCGGATGCTGTGTATATTGTCACCCCCTATCTGTCATTGAGGCGCGCTTTGCTACAAATTGCATGTATTGTCCCGGTTGTGGCAGGCTGGTTAGGTTGCTTGCTCTCAGTTCATCCATGCATCACTCCTCTTCCTTCCCCCCAGAACATCCCATTGTTGCCATTGATGGTAGTCACTAGTGCGTTTAACCTAGTTTGATCGCGATCGCGTGTCTTTTCCTCCGCGGATGTGTGAACACTCGGGAATTTAATACAATTTTAGAGCTCTTTCTCTCTCTCTCATCTAGCCGTGTGAACAGTCATGTCGTATGCAAATGGCTATAAAACGTCATCGTGGGTTATTATGCTCCATAAATGTTGTACTGTGGTTTAGTAAAGCCTTAAATGAGCCATTTATTGGCACTCCCTAGTTTGGTGCATCTAAACTACGTTTATCTAAATTGGTATTCATGAGAATTCTCAGTGTCGCTTTTGAATCTTTATGGTTCATTCGTGCTAGGGGACCCGTTTGGACTCCTTAATCTGCTCATCAAAGTGCCACGAGCTTCTCACCCTGCCTTTCAAGCAGGGATGAACGGAGCAGAGGGTCCCGTGGGGGGCTAGGCTACTCGCACCACCACCACCACGCCGCAGCCGCCGCCTTCCGCTCCAGCATGTGCCAGCACTCCGCCACCGGCGTCGCGTCTCGCCACTCCATGATAAACTACAGTAGTGTTGGTGATGTCGCTTCCTCCTACCGCGGCGCCAGCCAGAGCCAACCTCCGGGCCACATGGAAGGTCCCCCACCGCCCCCGCCATCTTCGCAGGTGAACCCCTACGACGAGGGGCCGCGGGTGACGCGGGAGCGAGCTCGTCGCACCACCCCACCAGTCCCACGGCCTTGCTCAATTCCAAGGCAGCGGCTGTGGTTTGGGCGAAAGGGCGGGTGCTGCAAGTTAGAGGGGAGATGGACACCACGACCTCCTCCCTGATCAACAGCGCCACCGCCATGGCATTACCGTGTGTCACACTGGATAATGTAGGTCGTTGATTCTCTCAGGGTGGGTTGTGTCACGTTTTTTGTCTCTATTTTGCCCGGTAATGAGGCTTGATTATTGAGTTAACACCCTTATATTTTTGTATATATTTTAGCCACTCTTTCAGGTATATATTCATTACACTGCCCAATACATGTTTTGTGTTCTTTAGTTTGACTAACACACTTGAATAGTAGTGCTGTAGTCAGGTTATGCAGCTATTTCAGCTGTTGGAGGCGATTACTAATGGATGCATAACTAATGCATGCATACTAATGCATAAAGTCATAAACTGTCTTATTTCACGCGAAATTGTGCAGTATTTTGCTGTGTGATTTGATGTTTTTACAAATCGGGATCCAAGGAGCTCTTGCAGCATGGCAAAGACTTATGGAGCTAGGGCAGACGCTAACGGGTACGTAAATCACACTGATACTGTTAAATTAGAAGCCGCTACCGTTGATCAAGTAAGCTACATGTCAGTATTTATTAATAAATCATATATAACGTTGACGCCAGAGAACTAAAACATGCTGTTTTCTCTGGTTGTTTTCGAAGAACGCGGGCCAGGGGGTGCTGTAGAGCACACCCCACGTAGTCTTCTCTACTCCGTTGGTAGCTTCGAGCATGGGAACGCCGCTCTACGGCACCTCCTCGACCAGGGCTGACTTGACTCCGCGCAACAGCAGCCCCCACGCCGGCTCCATGCTCAGGTATGTCGACGACTTCTGATTTACGTGTTCTCACTACTATACGCACTGAGGATGTACTAGTGATTTAACCCCTACTTTGGAATAAGCAGCACTTTGTTGGCAACTGCTTCCCCCGCTAACCCTGTTAATACTCAAGATATCTTTTTCGTAATCGCGGATGAGGTAAGAGCCCCACCCTCACCCCCGCTCTGTGTGTGTGACTCACTGGAATATTTACTTGGCTGGATTTGGGTTGTGTTTTTTGTCGGCGTAGGTGTGTAAATGCATGTTCGACCAGTGGCGGTGGTTTTCAGGACACCTTTTTACGATGACAAATGAGATCTGTTTTAAAGAACTGAAGTGATGAAGTGTCTGGCGAAGGCGAATGATACACAGCGGTTTTAGAAACAAATGGAAATTCTTAATCCCTAGGGATGCCTCCACCATCTAAATGACACGACATCATCACACTGAACTGATAGCCTTTGGATTAAGAAGCCGATGTACGCAGGTGGCTTTGGCTTTAACCTCTTGTGATTCATGAGTTTTGGAGATTGCTCAATGGAACGAAAGATGTTTTCGTTCTAAGCGGCTGACAATTAACGGTTAAATAAAGAAACGTCTTTTTAAAAATCCCAAGGGAAGTGGAAACCCCAGGGTCTGTTTACTGTTTGGTGGGAAGTGGGAACAGGTAATTTGAATTTAAGGTCATGATTTTAAGCCTTACAGACTCGCCTTTGAGGTAAATGGTACAAGGAAAGATGGCCAATGCATATATAACAAGTCATTTCAAGGTAATGACAACCAGTGTATCCTTTTCAAACAGTCACCGATAGTTCGCACATCTAGTTCTATATTCTGTGGGAAAATTAACACCAGAAACCTTTTCGGTCATGCACGGAGACTAGCTATTCAAAGCTTGAGAATTAGCTCTAGGAACCCCTGTGAAATACCGCCATCCGAACCATAATTTTCCTACATTGAAATGAACAATTTGTCAGTAAGCCTCATTATTGGGCGACTTTGTACCGCTGGATATTAAAGGGGGTTTGTTGGTGTGATCCAGACGGATGACTAACCACCTCACCTAAATGAAGGACTCTGAAGTTGTTCTTTGACTATTTTCTTAAAATCAATAAATGCTTTCGGAACTCTAAGCCGTCGAAGGAGATCAATTACCTCAATCACCCTCGTTCAATGTGATATACATAGCTTTAGCTGGCAGTAAATGGCATCATCTGGCACGTGGACCCTAAGGTACATTCTCTACAGCAGGCATGCCTTTAGAGCACGTGTTTGGTGAATTGTAGATTGCAACCTGAAGATCTTCAATAACCAGCACTTTGCGGCGCTGCTGAGCAACGGCTTCGAGGCGGTCTACGCGTTCATCAACATGTGCACCAACCGCATCTCCTTGGTCAATGGATGGAGCACCTGGTACAGGTCCGTTCTCCCACCACCACCACCATCGTATCATATTCCGATGGAAATGACGTGAAAAACAATGAGATAGGGTAACAGCGTTTTCTTTTTAATGAATGTTGGGCCTAAGTATCTAACACAATTTCATACCGTTTGAATTGACAAGATTTAGGCCTCACGCGCTTTATCCGGAATGTTCACTAGATTGCCTTTTGCCTTTTTCAAGTACGACTCATCTTGTCCTTGACCAGTCGACCGTTTCTGTCTCCCGCAGGCGCAAGACAGTGACATGCACACCGAGCTGGATAGAGCTGCACCTCAACGGGCCCCTGCAGTGGCTGGACCGCGTGCTGAGCCAGATGGACTCGCCCAACCACCCTTGCACCTCGGTCAGCTAGGCGAGCGGGAGCAGGTAGCAGGGTCCCAGGGGCCCTCCACCACATGCTTCGGCAATCGGCTTCCACCGCATCCTTCCTTTTCCCTCGTGCCCCCCACCCACTTGAATGCATCTGGCTTCTTCCTCCTCCCCTCTCCCCATCACGGCGCTCGGTCATTTATTCTGCTTCTCCTCATGGCAATTGTGCTTGTGCATTTGACGCCTTTCACCCACATAACTCTTCCTTATCGGGGCCCGCTTTAATGTAATCTATGAGTCGTCTAACTACGGGCAAGACGACAGTTCTAACTGGTAAATCGTGATTTGGTAAAATCCAACTAAAAGGGTAAACGTAAAAAAATAAACCAGTGAATAACAACACCAAACTATAAAATCATTCAAGATTAATGGTGTGAGGTGAAGTAATTCCTACAAAATGCTGATAACACATGGCCCAAGTTAAAATAAATGTCAAAGAGCAATAAAGCCAGTTTTTTATAAAAAGCTCAGTGTGGTTTTCGTGAATACGTACTAGGCATGAGGAAACTGCATAAATCGGTATAAAGCACCTTAACCATACCTCCAATTAATCGCACGAATTCTGGATAGTAGGCTGTAGGGAAATGGTCCACACTTAAGTTCTCTACAAAGTTGAATTAACTATGGCCTTTAAGCTCATCCCACTCCTGGAGGTTCGCGCACGGCAACATTTGTGTGCGTGTTGCGCTCGCGACTTCATGGGTAGAACAGAGGACATGACTCACAATTGAATTAGCTACGGGGTGTCCGGTGCTAGGTTTGGGAAGGGCTTTGTGCGAGCCCCGAGAACTCATTAATTTCAAGTTTTAACAAGTACTATCTGGTGTATTTTAGTGATCTTAGTTGCGAAAAAATAGCTTCAGCGAATGAAATGCAAGGTGAACCTTTTACGTTTTTGGCATTCTTGCATAGCTAACAATGTGTTAAACCAATATGTCAATCTATTAGTATAAATCTGTAATGGTTGTAAACTTCTCAGTGGAGGAAGAAAATTCGATCTGAAGCCCAATTTATATATTTATTTATTTACATCAATATGCAAAATTTGTTTATTTGAATTACTTCATTCGGTAACCTTGATGTGAGCCAATATGAAAAGCACTATGCAAAATCGTTGATTAGGGTAGAAGTGGTGTTTAGAGAGTATGTACCGGTGTTTCTCATTGTAATAGAAAGCAAAGCGCTCTCTAACCACCTCCGCCTACTGAATCGTTCAATCAACAATGTTGGTCGGACAGGCAGTATCCAAATGAAGATGAAACAATAATTTGAGCATTAGCAGTTAGTATTGACGATCCTCGATGCTTCTGAGCACAACGTGGAGGATGAAAGAGACAGGCGACTGGTTGATGATCGTCAGGACTTCGACGAGGAGGACGAAGGGGGTGCTTACGACGGTGCATATTCTAACTCAAACAATAGAATTATTGTAGATCTCATCTCGTTACGCAGCTGACAAATCTAACAAACAAACGATCCAACAACTTCCAAACGATCCGTCGTTCTTCTCGCACCCTCTTGAGTGCGAATCCGGCTCTGTGAACAGCTTTCATAAAGCGAAGAACTTTGTTCGTTGGAGTGCAGTCAGTGATTATGTCCTGGCTAACAACCCTAAGGGCTTCTACTAGTTTTTCGCATTCAGTCCAATCCAATTCACTTTTTTAAAAACCAACTGGCGCAGTGACTACGCTGATGTGGGGAATTAAGTACTGATGGTTCCTACGACGTTGCATCTTTTTCGAGGAGACAAAGAAGCTGCTTCCTGTACCGAAGAAGATGATGAGAGATGATGGTGGAGACAATCAAGTCGTATTTCGTGGTTCTACGTATGCTCTCAAGACGTGGACAATTTCCCACTTGTGATCCTTGCAATATACGTATTCATTAAAAACGATTGGCCTTCTTGATCTGGGTTTTGTGCTGATTGCATTCTTGGAGGATTGTGAAGTGGTTCTTACCATATTAAATTTATTCCTGCAATCTAGAATCTTATTAGGCATTTAAAAAAATAGCACTGGTCTTAGTGTAAACAGTTATTGGTTGGATGTTTTCAGTTAAACGTTCGGACCACG
Source organism: Anomotaenia brevis (assembly GCA_030710315.1). Taxonomy (NCBI): domain Eukaryota; kingdom Metazoa; phylum Platyhelminthes; class Cestoda; order Cyclophyllidea; family Dilepididae; genus Anomotaenia; species Anomotaenia brevis. The sequence goes on from JAUOZQ010000550.1 coordinate 28,215, forward strand.
GTCATTATTGACGGAAGTATTAGTAGCAGTTGAAAAGAAAATTGGATAAATCTCTGAAAAAAGTTAGAGGAATTGTTCATTTGCACATTTCGGTATTTACTAATCAAAAACCACTTTAAAGAGAATGAATTCGGCGTTTGGAATAGAGTTTGATGTAAAATTTGTGTGTCTGGAGACCAACTGCCTTTTAAATATTCAAAAAGATGCATTTAGTTTATTGTTATTGAATGTAGAAAATAGAATTTCGGATATATTTTGTTAGAATCCTTAAAAAGAGTTTCTTATAATTAGATAAACTGATGTGAAAAATTGGACAAATTTCGAAGAGGCACTGTCTCAAAGGTGATGACCACCATGTTTGAAAGAGAAAAAGCGTAATCCTTAGCAAGGCGAATATCTTTCCGAAAATTGAAGTTGTTGGCTGCGAGAAGCAGTTGGGCTCTCTCTAGTCGAATTGATAGAGAGGATGGCATGACTATGGCTCCTAAAATCACTGTAGAAATCAATGAACACCTAAAGAACCTATGAGGTATTCATACAACTGACGGAATCATTCGGGCTTGTCGGTAATGATGTCAATACACAAATAGGGTCAGATATGCATTTATGCCATGCGGTGATGAGACATGAAGCCTCTGGTGGTGGGTGGCTAATGTAAAATGAATAATGATGAACTGTAATTTAGCAGCCATTTTATAATCACAAGTACTAATAATTTAGTAGTTTGTACACTAACAATATATTTATATAGTCAACTAAATTTGTCATTCAGTAGGCACATATGAGGCTAAAAAATTCAAAACCAGCATTGCTAAAAATGCCAAGCTACTTCGTATCTTGCTACAGCATTTATTTTGTTATTCATTACTACTTTTGATCTGTTGGTTATGAGTGACTTCCATTACATAATGTGGAGTCGATCATTTTATCTTACTCAGTCAGTAGTCTATGTGTTTATTTAAAACATTTTATTAAACATTAAAAAGTTTTTACGCACAGTTTGACTTTTCAAACGGTTCTTTTAATTTTCTTTATCTAAACTTACCAAACCCATCAATTATACTATTATTGTGATTGATAGTAACACCAGAGCTGCATTGCTAATGCTGTTATATTTGTGATATAATGATGCGTGACTACCTCCGAAGATGTACTACTGCGTGACGCGGGGAAAATTTACCGGGTTTTGAAGGTGGCAGTCAAATGCTTACCGCGTACGGCCTGCTTGGCCGATCAGCGGTCAGGATGAGGTCCTTTGAAAGTCATGGTCGTCACCATAGCCCAGGAAGGTACACCAAGGTCGCACTTTCATTGAATAACCACACTAACATCGATTCTCCTTGGAATTAATAAAAATATTGGTGGAAAATGATCGAGCTTTTGTTTAAAGCAAAGTTTAATAAATCATTATACAAAGAATGATAAAAATTCCAATGATAATAATGTAATTATCGGAGTTTAGTCATTATTTCCTGATAGGCATCTTCCTAATTAACGCTAAATTTCACGCCCTCTGTGGACATCATAAAAGCCTTTTACTCGGTTTCTCACTCGGCGCTGTTTGGTGTGTTGCGACGAGAATGATTAATCATCTAAGGCCATCCAGACGTGATTGAGCACCAAATACGGGAGGTGTTCACTCCTTGCTTCCTCGGACTCACAAGTGCCCCACTGACCGGAGAATGATTAAATTAGATACACTAAGACATTGCAACTGCCTCAAAGACAACCCAGGCATTTTAGTGCAGACAGACTTGCCAAACAGACGCTCGACCAATAACCACTTGTGTGAAACATGCAAAAAGTACAGTTTTAGAGACGAATTGGTGGGTATTGGCAGGGGAGGGATCCAGCCACAAATGTCCGAAATTGGGGCCACAGAATATCAAAGCGGTAAATTTTAGGACGAATGGGAATGATTAATTTTATACCCCACTTAACATCAAAGACCACACAGACAAACTGATTGTACACGTCTGGGAGGGATGGCAGGGTGGGGGTTCTCCCCCTTGCTCCCTCGGACTCAATAGAGCACCACTAAATTGAGGATGATAGATTTGATACACCCTGACATTGCTCAACTAATCATCAAAGACTACCCATTTTTAAGCGAAGGTGAACCCATGCCTTCTGTTGGCCTAATAAGCTACAACTTTTTGTCGAGTGAAAATCAAGTAATTTGCCATTAAAGTCATCCAATTCGTTGTACCAGCCCAAAATTATTTACCAAATATTTGTCTGATGAATGAAAATACTCTAGCATGCATGCCAATTCAACGTCGTCCGCTCCCGAGTGAGTTGCATCGATTTCCAAAAACAATCCGAATGGGTTGGTACAATGAATTTTCATGAGAGGTAAAGCCATGCCATCTGTTGGTCCAACAAAATATTTTTTCTAGTCAAAATCGAAGGATGCATATATGCTCCCACTCCCACTGTTACACAGACAGAGTGTTCTGCATAAGTGTTCACGACTCCTATCTGGTTGTTTCAGCGATTTCGTTAAAACGTTCAACCCTTCTTCTTCACCTAAATCGTGGACGAGAATGACCTGTAGCATGGTAATGATTCGCACCATACACCGCACACTGTCTTGCCTCACAAAGCGAGGTTTTTTCAAGGGCGGCTTCACACAAGTAGGCGTTATAGAAATAGGAAAAAAGAGAGTGCGTAAATGCGTCACCAGTGCTCAATTGGGCTGCGAGTTCTCCAGGTTCCGGTGATACACCGCGGCTATAAACATTGACCAAAGAAGTGCAACCTTGAGAGTTTAGAAGAGGTTTTGAAAGACAAATACTCATAGAAAAAGCTTCAGCTTTGCGACAGGCATCTCTGTTCGTCCGAAAGGCACTCCAGCTCACCCGAGTTCCATCGTAGGCTGCTCGAGAGTCGTCCTGGAACCTAAAGCCTTTGGCCTGTTCCTCGGACGCCGCATGGACCACATAGTAGCGTCTTTCGCCCCACCCCCGCGGCGTTTCCCTCATAGCAGTCAACTGGACTCACGTCTCACGGCTCACGCTAATGATGGCACCTCCCTGTCCCCGCTCATCAGAGCCCATATCGACTCTAGTTTTTGCTTGCTGGGAGTCCTTGAAATTCCCTAAGGAAGGAGCTTTGACCCATTTTTCATCGGAAATTTAACAAAAGTAATTGCCTGTGAGAATGTCGGCCCAGATTTCTAGTCTGCTTTGTCCTCCTGTAGTGGTGGTCACCACAATTTGGTGGTGCTTGTGTCCCCAAATTCCTTATATCCGTCACGACAGTGGCTAAATTTCGGTGAAATTTCCCATAGGTCCATGCAGTAATACCTCATTTTTGGAGGTGGGAGCGCATATTGTAAATCTCCGCGAAAATCTCCTTGTCCTTATATACATATACCTATTTAAGCCTCGAGTTTCTTATTAATGAAGTTGAAGTTTCGGGGTTTTGGAGGCCAGATGAGATGCTTAACTCCATTAGAATGCTCCTCGTTCTGCCATTTGTAACAATTCCATCTGCATTTATTGGCGTTTTCCACAGGAAACAGTCACGAACATCCATATTATGAAATTGGTTCTCTGAAATTCCTAAATATTCTCAGCTGTTAATTCTTCACTCATTGGCCAGTAGGCATATTTCCAATAGGTAGCAATGCAGATCCTCTTGACAGAGCCCCTGCCAGTAGTCTGGATCAAATGCTTCTTTCGGCTGTTTCAAAGCCTAGATCACCCGGCCGGAAGTCGGGAATGACGATGATTCGTCATAGAAAATGACATTTTTTCTCTGGTAGAAGGGCCAGTTCTGCTGGAGGTTTCTACTCAGCCACTCTAAAAGCGTTGAAACATGTCGTCTTTGAGAGCAGAGGTTTTCTGATTGCAGCTGCTCTTCCATGGTGGAATCCAG
>JAUOZQ010000551.1:0-32072 GCA_030710315.1 Anomotaenia brevis
TTTTTCATCGTAGGAGCAACTACTCAAGGAGCGGCATATCGTCTTAGATCCAGACACTCCGTCTACTAAGTCATCCCAATATTTCACATTTTAGTAAACATTTAATGCAATACACCACATAACGTTCATAACAGTGTCTGCATTGATGTTAGCTATACGCACGACGCAAATTTCAGGTACGAGTATACCCAGGCTCACAAAATAACGTTGTTTACACCGTGGAAGTTGGATAAGCCTGTCGAACCCACTAGGTTCAGAAATAGTCTCATCTGAAGCAGTTTTCTGACGAACGGAGCTAAGATGTAGATGTAGGAGATGCCAAGACTGTTACATGGTGGTCAAAGTTGGCAGTCACAAGGTAGTGATTGACGAATTGTTAATTGCTCGCAATTAAAAACCTTGAGACTGTGTCTCCATGTTTGCTGTTTTAAAATGTTCCTATTTTAAAGTGTTTTGCTAATTTTAAACGTGACATGCAGGTGAAATTAGTAAATATTTTAAAGAAAGTAGGGTTTATATAAAGCAGTGGTTAATTTTAATCGAGAAATGATAGAAATACACTTCTTGAAGTTGTACAAATCCAAACAAAAATTGGTAAGGACGCGCTATAAATTGACCTCAGATCCTAAAGCCTTTGGCATAGACTAATCATGGCTTTTGTGGATCTTAATAGCCCAAAAGTTGCAGTTTAGACTCAAAGAGGTGGTTCATTTGTTATAACATAGCATAACTCCTCAAAATTGATACATGTAGCATCTAGAATAACCATTTGCTTCAATTCGTAGTGGAAAATGTGAAATATACAAGAAGTGCAGGATTCTGATGCACTCCGATATCCTCACTTCTATTCACCCAGCTCAGAGCCCTTTGCAACTGATTTATCCCGAAAAAATGGAAGTATGCATAGCTCATGATATTGGAGGAGGTATAGTTGGTGGATGTCTCGTTTATCGAATCCTATCATTGGTAGAAGGTCCGCGTTACTATTGAAACTGACCGGAGACCGAATATCTCGTAAGGTCGATTTGAGTAATTTTCGGTTGCGATTATCGATCAGCGTGATGGACTGTCAGTCACATGAAATTTTCATAAGCGAAATGTTCTCTGTGGTCTCAGAAAAGAGGCGAAATGCTAAGGTACTGAACAGGATGTGACTTCAGTCGAGAAGTGAGACAAAGGTGCCTGATGGATCTATAACATGTCGCCGTTGCCCATTATCTCGCCAAATTTACTGAGTGATGGCAATGGATTTGGCATTCTAATCGCAAAGATAAGATAGCGACTAATAACTGTGAGACTAACTGGAAATGAGGCAGTTTTTGAGCATGAAGCAAATGTTGACAATATTTCCTCTTCATTTTGCACGGCCTCAATAAAGTTTCTTTAATCTTCATTTCCTTTAGATATTGAAACTGTCAAATTCTTCTTTTATTATTTTTAACCTTTGTGTTCGTAAAACAACACCTTAAGCGTCTCTTTGGCTTTCTTTCATCATCAATTTGGATATTCTGAATTTACAGTACCATAACACGATTTGAGTGTAAGGAGGGAATTGTTAAGAAATTCTGGACATATCTCAAGAGAAATCCTACGATACCAGGACCACAATGATGCGAGTTTAGGCTGCAGACGAGGACTCCTCTTCTCCTACATTTTATTTTTACTTGGCGGTTCTTTCAAAGAAATGAAAAGCCTCACTCTTTTATACCGCATTCGGTAAAACCGGACACAAACATGTTGGACTTGCTAATCATTAAGACGAAATACGCCTCATTTGGACCTTTGTTTCAGTATAGTTGTGGAAATATACGAAGGAATAGTTGACGACAGTTATCAAATTAAGATTGTAAACACCACATCACGACTAAAAAATGTAGCTGATGTGCCTCGTGTTTAAAACAGTTGCGTGATTAGGGACCAGATACCAAAAAAAGGAGCACAATTTAAGACGATTTAACGATGCTTAACAGAAAGTCATATTTATTTAATTAATAGGTTAAAGCCTTAAATTAATCTGTCTCTCCAACTGTTAGTATTCCCGAACCGTGTTCACTGACACAATTTCTAACAAGAGTGAACGCGGAATCATCATGCTTGCTTCTAGAACTGCCTAGTCCAACCAGAACCCTGATTAGATCTCCTTGCTTCCATCAGGTCAGACATATGGGTGATTCGCCCTCTCAGCTGTCACAAACGTTGAAATTGGAACTTCCACAAAATTTCCCAAAGTTAACATTTGTATTAAAATGTTGGTGTACAGTCCAGTTTGATGAATTTGATGAATTCAAAGTCACTGCTGAAACTCTGTGGCATTTGTGCAACGTAATACCTCCTTCTAAGGAAGCGGCCTATCGACTAGGATCTAGACATCAGGTCATAATAGAGTGATTGGCAAACAGTTAATCAGTTGACTTCACCAATACCAAGAAATCTCTTTCTATGTTTATTAACTTTTAAAATATCTCAATGTAAAGGGAATTTGGGAGTATTTTGTGGAGAAAGAGGAGATGTAAAAGGGGTTATTTTTAATTGAGGAGTGGTACAAATTACTACTGAAATTAAAATTAATGAGGAGACTTTCTGAGTTGACCTCAGGTGGTCCATCTACTGTAAGATGGAATAACTTCGCGGCCAAGCCATTGCTGACATCTTCAGTGGTTATTCGTTTCAACACTTAGTGAGTAACGTGAAATCTACCAGAAGTGCATTGCCCTAAAGCACCCGATATCCTCACTTCTTTTCAGAGAGAGAGAGAGGGAGAGAACTCAGGGCTTCTTACAAATGTTTCACCCCGAAAAACTGTAGGAGTCACGGCGCATAAGTCTGAGGAGATGTAGTTGGTGTATTGTTCGGTTATCTACTCCTATTCATGGCAGCAGAATGAGCACCCATTCCACCAACAAAGCAGACCGAGAACGTCGTAAAGGACGATTCGAGTAAGTTCCAGTCAGGCTTATCGATAAGCGTAATGACTGGACGAGGTTAAGTGGAAATAAGCAGGCCTGAAGACTTGCAGCTCTCAATGGATCCCTGAGATCACTCTCGATCAAAGAACTATGAATTTCCAGAAGCGATATACTCCTTGGCATTCCATTCAGTAATGCCGGTCGCAGACATGTTGGACTTGCTACTTATTAAGATGAAACATGGTTCATCTGACTCAGTATCCATATTGTAATAAAACCAGAGTTGACACCTCAAAATAACATTTTTCCAATGCTTAGAGGATAATGTAAACGCCGCTAGAAATCGGGGATTCTAATGCACTCTGTTATCCTCACTTCTTTACAGAGATCTCAGAGTTCTTTACAACTGATTCAACCCAATTCTGAGAATGTGTACTTGGTGGATTGTTCGTTTATCTATTCCTCAAACTGCTACAGGAAGAAGACCTACTCAACTCCTGAAGCCGATTCAACACTGAAAACTTGGTAAAGCTCTAGTTGAGTAATTTTCAGATTATGATTGCAAAAACCACATCACGACTAAAAAAGCAGTCAGTGCGCCTTTTGTTCAGCACGGTTCTATTTCTAGGGAATTCAAGAAAGCTCGCTTCAAGGAACCATAAGAAATAGGTAAAATTTAAAATAAAGATATTTAACAGGATATGATTTCGACCGAGAAGTAAGACCAAGGTGCCTGTTGGATTTATGACCACTCGTATTTATTTAGTTAATAATGTAAGGATAACATTTTATCTTTAAACCAAACGCATCTTCCTAAATATCAGTCACTATGAAATGAGTTTTCAATAGATATGAGGAGGCGAAATGGGGTTTTACAGAAGCCCCATTCCTCTAAAATGATCTACCCTTGCGTGTGAGGAATTCAAATGTCGATCGAGTTGTCTTTTGGAGGCAGGAGGCGTTCAAATGTAGCATTTTTCGTTACCAATACCTGTAGCTCAAGCTCAAATCTTGTCTGAATTGGTACCAAGTGGAAGAATTTATTAGCATAGCCATTGCTCTCACCTAAAATACCGTGAAACATATTCCCTGTGGAAATACTGAGCTCTAGGGGAAATACAAGATTTAACAACGCTTCTTGTCCCATATTTCAAAGCTGTGCAAAACTGTCTTATCCTTTACGTTCGACTGTGGAAGTTTAATTAATCTACACCTTATCGATCCTCCCCAATTTAAAGTCATCTTGTTTAAATTAAGGCAGTGTGAAAGCCGAACCAATCGAGGGAGGCAAGAAAATGAATACACATCAGAGGTTCAACTAAAGAGCTAAGTGCATGAAGCTTGTGTAACACCAAAAAGCTCCAGAATTCATTATATAATGATAGCTTTGGACTATACTCATGCAGCCGATCTGTCACAGATCGAGTTGATTCGCATTCAGCCATGCTTATCGATTAGCGTGGACCACAGAAGAGCACCACGGTCATTCTCTATAACAGCACTCTGGGATTTGGGGACGAATTGCTCACAGCAGCCACTTATGGCCTCAGACAGCTCTATTGAACGTTAAGCTGCAAGTTACTGGCGGAAACATCGATAAGGAGGCATTTCCGATGCGTTGATCAAATCACATAAGCCGCAAACAGTTGTGGAGTACCCTTACGGTGATTTTTTTAGTAAACAGCATAATAATTTTGCCGCAAAAGCAAAGTCGAGGACACGAATAACCTGTTTCATGGGTTTAGCCAGCCACACAGGCACAAGTTCTAAGTGGATTCAAGGATATGTCTATGGCTAACCACTTTCTACCACTCAGCAAGAACATTCGTCACCCTAGTTTCCGGAACACTCTCATCCACTCAGTAGCTTACTTAAAGGTCGTTTCTGCAATATGAGGCATTTGACCTCTACTGAAACTGGGAATTTCCAAATCAGTCAGTTAGTTTTTACTAAATTGATGTAAGGAGGCGGAGAATGACTGCCAATGAAGTAGCAACAAGTCCACATTGATTAATGGGTTAATCAAACTTGCTCACGACAAAAATTACCCCTTCTAAACACGGTAACTAATTAATGGTGGCTAGCTACGAATAGTGCTAGTAAGCGATTGGTCTCTGAAATTCCTTACTGAGCTGCGGAGTAGCAACGAAGTGAATAATTTATTTAAAAAACAGGTCGGCCTGAATGCCTCATGTGTGGCAATAAATCGTACTTCTACAGAAAGGACATTTCTCAACGTGAACCCTATTCAGCATTTACTATTTAATAGAAAACATGATGAGAAAAAACAATTAACATGTAGCAATGACTGTTACAGCATTCACATCTATTGAGGCCTCAGATGGCTTTATCGCAGTTTAAGCGGCTAGTTTTATGCAGAAATGCAAATAAGTGGGAGCTCACATAAGACGTAACAGTTTCAGTGTGGTTCTTAAGCTGCAAATCAGCTTATCTAGTAAACAGCGGTATAAGTCTGCTGAAACTCTGAATGTGATATCTCAAATAATCTGTTTCATCAACTTTCATATTCCCTTGGTCATTTGGGATTTAAAATGAATATATGCTACTCGAAATACGAATAAAGATTCGAGGATTCGATTCTCAAAACCCTGCCAATGTGCATGATGTTGGTGAATAGCGTGAGTTTGTATTTCAAAACCTTCCTTTATGGTGTAAGGCATCTCACAAATGATGTATCCTTCAAAGAGAATACTTCAATAGCGACACTCAGTCAATGGACTCTAGGGGCACAAGAACCTTCAGCAAACGATCGCAGTCCTTTTAACCTACTTCAGGTTTCGCGAACAAAACCAGGGGGAACATATAAACAAACACTGCAATTTTATCAGCATGAATTTAAGCGGTGTAGGGAATCATTTTCACGTCTTATAATCCGACCACGTAGATTGTAGGAATCTGCCTCCTATTTCAAATTCTCTCATTCGTGCCCTCTTTCAACATTGGGAAACGTGAAATTCGTAATGTTACATTGAGACTGAGGGAAGTAATCTCACCCAATCAATATCCTGGTTAGAGCTCCGTAATGCCACTAGGTCAAGAATATGCGCGATTTGCTTTGCCCTCCTTGCTGTCAAAGGCGTTGAAACTGGGACCTCCTTAATCAACACATGGCGAAATGACGCCATATTGGCGGACTTTTCAAGTTGATCAGTAATCAGTTTTCCAGGTTTGCAAAAGGCCGTTCCTAAGCTGAGTGACGATTTGCCTTCGTATTCTGCTAATAAACACTCTAGTACTCACCGTTACAGTTCTCACTTACGTATCCTATTCTAACAACGGAAATGGAAATATCTGTATAACCTAGAAAACATAGAAGCAGGAATATCCGATTTAGCTTATTTATGTCGGATTTGAAATCGTCATCCGAAGTAATGGTTAGTGGGTCACTCTGGATTTTTATGATAACTTGATCGCAGGAATGTAAAAAGTTGGTAGCAGCTTAAAGTCACTAAATACTGATCGTCAAAGTTTCATACGCCTCAATTTTGAAACCAACCAAATAGCAAGCAGATTCAGTACACCAGTTTCCAGAGCATTCTCATCAAATCGTTATCAGGATTTGAACAGTACTGCCGCCGTTATGTCAGAACAAAGAAGTATTTGCCCTTAGTGATGTCTAAAACCTTGAAACTGTGACTTCCACAGTAAATAAACCCCTCTTTCGGATGTTAAAAGGTGGAAATTGGCGATAGATTCACTAGCAAAGTGTCCACATAGCATTTCCTGATTAATTTCATGATCGAACGACAACAAATTCCACTTCTGAACAATCTAGAAGTCTGTCACGAAAGTCAGATGCCTTGAGCGCTTTCTTGAAGAGGTAAGTGTGACTAAGTTGTGTATGAGTGAGCTTATTCTAAACAACTTAACGAAGAGAAGTTATAGAAGAATTAAAAATAAGCAACTCTTAAAGCTTTTTAATACTTTCATCAGCAAATCAATAGGAAACTTCTCCTTATTATATCTACTTGAGTTTACCTTTCAATTGTTATTCAAAATTAAATAAAAGCTGTATAGACTTACCGTTTTGATTGGAGTGATGAAGCAGGCATCTCAAATTCAGGGAAGAATCGAGGCACGAACCCCGAACGAGTTGTCTTGGCACCAGAAGGCGAGAAACTTGGGAGGCGGCATTCGTCCTCGTGGACACCGACCTTCAGAAATCCGCGATTTCTATGGTTTGCTCATGCCGTACAGAACCGGGTTCACTACCTCGAGTTCTAAAGCGAAATCGCACGCCCGAGAACACCAGCGCATTGTTTTAGCCCCTCGGACCATATGTAAAGGACCTTTTCTACGTAAGCGGAACAAAAACAGCATTATGGACCTCTACACAGCGCAACCAATCGATTTACTGATTAGTGGACAATCTCTAGACTTCCATTATGCTCAGCTGATTCAACTTACTGTCCAAATGGGTTGTGGCGAACCCCACAAAGCTGAGGAGATCGAACTCAGCTGGATTGTTCCTTGAGATCCATCCATCCATATGAGGCTAATTCAACTGAGTCAGTAGGCACTTTCACCGAAGGGAACATCTTCCACGAGGGGTAGAATTGCAACTCGTGGATATGCTGGTGTCTCCAAAGAGAGATTTAACCATTCTGCCACCACTGAACCTGTTTGAATCCGCTGAAGAGGACAGTGATTAAGAAATGCGACTCAGATACTGAGTCATCTTCCGAGAGATGAAGCGTGGTGAGACCTAATGGAGACATGATGCAGAAGCGAGGCAGAGGAAACTGCATCAGTCCAAAGGCACTCACAGACACCCTCACACTCACAGAGGGCCCTCGCATTCACATGTCTTCCGCTCTCGTCCAGCAGCCCATGTACTCCCAGCAGCAGCAGCAGCAGCGGCAAAGAGAGAGCCTGGTGGCTGTCTCCTCTTCGAGCTGAGCTGCGGTGCGGTGCCGTGGGGTGCGGTGGGGTGGGGTGAGGGGGCAGATGCTGTGAGCAGTAGGTAGTGAGGCGCCTCTATTTATACCCCTCGGTAGTTTAAGGACATGGCATATTTTGCAAAAACAACCACGGAATTATTACGTGAGTTTTCCACCCACCTGTAAAGCGATCACGTTGATTCTATTGGTCGAGAGCCTTGTAGTTGATGTTAACATGTCAATTATGGAAGAACACATAACACGAAACATGGAAGAGATTTTGGCCTGATATGGAAAATCAACTTTGTTATTTCCAAACCCCAAATTTCTATCGTAAATTAAAACCTCAATCAAATGAAAACCACAATTTTGGATGGTGTATTGGCCTAAATTTCATCATTACCATTGATTCCTACTCTGTGTCGCCCAACCAGCTAGCATATCGTTAAAGCTAGCTGAATGCACCAGTCCCCTCAAATGACTCAACGACCTTCCCATCTGAGTTCTTCTCTTTCGGATATCTAATCACTGGGTGGGAGGCAGGACATAATCGACGTATACCTCAGAGCAGACTTCCGCGAGACCACACCGAGGAGGGACGCTATCCCAAGCCATATTTGGGTTTGGTCAAATGCACCTCCACTCTATCTGCATTCATCTCGCGTGTTCAGTTGGTAGTCATGTCGGTTAGACAGTACAGATACAAATAGGACGATTTCGCTTATCAGTCGATAATGCTCGGATAAAGGAAAGTCACTAACATTTTAATCAAGAGCAATTTTTCACTAATTTCCTAGGTGATAAGAACTTCTTAGTCATTTTCCAATTATTGGCCTTATGTTCCATCAATTTGCACATTTTTACGGAACCCCAAGTTATTTGGAAGCATCACCGTGTTCAAATTTTAACTAAAGAACTTTTGCCATTGAAAACTATTGTGCTTTCCACTGGAAAATCACGTGCTTTTCAATTTTTTGGTGGAATTGTTCCTTTATTCACCACAGAAATTTTCGGAATCGAATACAGCAGATGCAACTTTTGCAAAACATCAATGTCACAATTCCACATTACATTACATGGTATGCTCTGTATGTAAACTTGAAAACATGGTACAGGACACGTAGTTCAGCACAGGTTTGGAGCTAACATGGAAACAGTGTTCGCAAATCACGCACTCCTGGAATTTGGGCCTATTGATTGCTGAAAGCTAGGAAGTGCCTCGCCTATTCACTAAGTAAAATCCCATTTTGTACTAATTTCCGGAAAGTTAAGAGGACTGGTAATACCGACCTATACCCCAACATAACCCTTTTAACACACAAGCAGAACAGAGATAGAGCACAGTATACCCGACCAAACCAAATAAAGCGTGTAGAACATAGCGATGGTTTGTGCCTCGGTGTGTACTCACAGAAGACCCCTCTCAATCCCACACCGAAGTTCCTACCGTGTGCTAGAAGAGATGGACTAAGGACAATAGCCACTTGTGGACATTCCTAAGCAATTCGAGGGGAGTTGTGTTCGGCCAGCGCTCACGATCTCCTTGCTGGTTGGCCGAAACTGAGTAGGAATCACTGACAATTGACGGAAGGCCACTGAAATCGTATTCACCTCTATTCATTTGCCATTTTCCATTATTTTAGCATCGAAATATGCTTTGGGATCTCTCAGACATTCCTCAAGGGTGTGGCTGCAACTCAGCTCCATGTGAGCCTAGCAGACGCGACAAACTCGATGCTGGACGTCTTCCCAGACACGCAGTCAGGTCTACTGAGTCTATCAACTCCCCTTCGCTAACCCAAGCCAGGATCATGCCCCTCTCTTCCTACACCAAATAAAACATCGCAAATGCACTCCTCGCACGAGCACTCCTAGCCAACGTTCTGGTGCTCACACTTCTAATTAATAAACTCTCGTCCGATCGTCTCCTATTCCATCCGGCTTCCTTAATCGTAGGTTAATCGTATCCTATCGGGAATAGACGATACATCTCCGAGAGAATCTTAGTGCTGTCGATCAGTCTAGCAAAGGAGTCAAAACGTGTACTCTTGTGTCTAGGATAAGTTACCAGCGATGTTTACACTCCTATTCATTTATACAGGCAAAGATCCTCTGACTGCGTTTGCACAACCGCATTTGTTGACGGAATCTGCAGAATTTAGTGTTCCAAGTCCCTTGTATCGAAATTCGAGTCTTTATTGCTTCTATGTAATATTGTGGTCCCTAACAAGAGGCTTCCACTAATTAAAGATCTTTGCTGTCACTAAAGCAAATGGCGCAGATGATGAATTCTCACAGAAAGGGTTTGGGGCTAATTGTTACCCCAACAACACCCTTTCCAGTGTTCATCCTCTACCGAAAGCATGCACGTGCTTTCGGCGGTAGTCAATAAATAGAATTGCTAACTGAAAATACTGGGACAAAGAAATGTTACTGGGTGGTGAATTTTCACAAAAGACACTCCTTTCAACACATCACACGGCTTTATCAACCAGTGAACTGGTAATTTGCTTTCAAAACCACCGACAAGTGGGACTCCACCTATATGTTACTCAAACAGTTTCATGAAGTTCCGATTATAATGACTTATTTAGTACGCCTTGACAATATTTTTGCACCAAAGTCATGACTGGCATCTCTAGATATCTGTTGCATCAGCATGGCCTACCATTAGACTCAAATCCTTACTTGCCTAAGAGTGAACACCCGGTGACTTCCACTCAACGTCGACCAACCAGCAAGCGCATTCGCGATGCTTGTTCAGCGTTAGTCAAGTCGCAGGTTTCTGGTTGGAAATAACTGCTTTAGTAAAGCACAAATGGAGAACCGTAAAACCCGTATAAGGAAATTGCAATTACGACGGTTCCATGCTGAAACAAATGTGGTTAAAACGTCTTCCGGCTAAAATGGCAGTCATTTTGGCAATCACCCTCTCTCTTCCTCTCTTCCTCTTTTAACGAATTGGCTGAAAAGACTGAAGCATTAACGAGTACTCCAGTCGGTCACTAGACTACAGGGAGACGACGGACTTACGGAAGGTTTGCGAATCTCAGGTTGTCTAGAAGAAATCGACAACCAACGTCGCCATTCCCGCTACCGCTACCGGCTACAGAGCAAATCCCCATACCATTGTGGTGGCCTGACTTCAGTCTAATCGATATCATGTTCCCAGGCTCACACAAAGTCTGGCCAGACCCAGTGACCCTATGGTGACCTGAGAGTATGTTCGCCCGCTCCCCATGGACGCCTTAACCCCTCCCCCCCGCCCTTTAACTGAGTGCATTGATCTGATCGATAAAGCAGGTCAACCGTATCCTAACCCATCTGTTGTCACGAATTCACATACACGCTGTTCCAGCTCGCACGCCTTCTCTCCCTACCTACCAACCTACCTACCCACCTACCCACCTACCCACCAACCTCTCTATCTATATCTCTCTCTGGTATCGGGTAGTTAATCCATTTTGGAGAGAGAATATGAGAGCAGTATAGCATAGCCTATACGAATCCACCCAACCAGTGACAGATGAGTTCGGTGGTGTCACTGGAAAAACAGAAGAGGCTGTTTGGCTTCTTTATTAAATGAGGCTTTTCCCAATAGTGCAAATGCACCTAGCGAAACCGTGAACAGCTGTACAAATATATAGAGATAAAAGGAAACATCATCATAGCACATCCACATAAATAGAGGTTATTGCACATTTGAGGCCATTTTGCATGGGAGAACACAAATAAGACAAGGAGTCATCTGCAATGGCTCGCAAAGAGAGGAAGAGGACTCAACTACTGAATCGCTTCTCTTCTCCTCAATCCACTTCAACGTTACCGGATGAGTAGATTCGAATAGTTTTGTGGGTGGGAGCATGCTCGGATTAAGGAGCAGCTGATTCACTCTCTCTCTCTCGGGATTCCTTTGCATTCGCACGAGTTGTGGTTTCACTCTCTGTGGAGGAGATTCTCTCGGTGAGAGTACTGGGTAACCCAGTTGGATTAAGCAGGTACTGATGGAGTTTCCAGCTGCAGCACTCCACCTGAGTCCAAGTTCCCCAACCTTGTGGAGCTCGCCAAAACCCAGTTGGACCGTCAGACGATTGGACATCTGGTTTTGGAGCCACTGTCGCAACTTGTCGGGATAGGAGTCGAGAGACTGGCCCAAAACCAGCACGTCGGTCGGTTTCGTTGTGCAGAGGTCTGTCACACTGGTCATTTTCGACGACACCATGGTGCCAGGTTTGCGGTGAACCCAGGCAAAGACGACAGAACTCAGGATGCCATACTCATCCTGCGTATCGTCTATCTGAAGGGCTGAAACGGTGCGCCAGTACTCGTGGGCGTGAGATATCCCCCAGAAATCGGTGTGGTGAACCCGTCAGTGCAGGTTGCACCCTCACGGCAATCGTGGATTAATGAATGGCCTGTGAATTGGGACGCAGGCCGCGAACCCCTCTCATGACACCAGTGCCTCCTAGCTTTCTTCCATCTGGTAGCACGAGACGAGAACTGAGGTCTCAATTCCCCGAACGAATTGTCTTCATACCGGGCAGTGAAAAACCAAGTGGGCTGCAACTGTCCCCGTTCACACTGACCTTTAGAAATCAGCGATTTCCATGACTGTTTAACCTGCACTTAACCCAGATCACTACTCCGAGTTTTGGAATGAAATCGCTCGCCCAAGACCACTGGCGCATCGTTTCAGACTTTCGCACCTTCTTTACCAATACGGTGTTCCTTTGCTTTCACCTGGGTGAAGAAAACACAGCATTATGCACCTCTCTACGACGGAAGCGATCGATCTACTGATTGGTGGACAGTCTCCAGAATTCCATCACGTCTACCTGAGGAAGAGTGTGGACCCAAAACCACTGGCTGATTCAACTTACTGTCCAAATGGGTTGCGGCGACCCCACAAGGCTGGGGATATCGAATCCAGCTGGATTGCTCCTTGCGGATCCATCCATCCATACGAGGATAATTCATCTGAGTCGGTCAGCACTTTCACCGAAGGGAACATCTTCCACAAGGAGTGAGATTTCAACTCGTGAGTATGCAGATGTCGCCAGAGAGATAGAGAGAGTGTAAACCAACTACTGGATGATCCCACCATTCCACCACCACCGAAACTATTCCATCTGCTTCTCTGATAACGTTGAAGAGGATGGAGATGAAGAAAGGCGACTCAGATGCTGAGTCACCTTCCAAGAGATGAGTCGTGGTGAGACCTACTGAAGACATGATGCAGAAGCGAGGCAGAGGAAACTGCATCAGTCCAAAGGCACTCACAGACACCCTCACACTCACAGAGGGCCCTCCCATTCACATGCCTTCCTCTCTCGTCCAGCAGCCCAAAGAGAGAGAGCCTGGTGGCTGTCTCCTCTTCGAGCTGAGCTGCGGTGCGGGGTGGGGTGGGGTGCGGTGGGGTGGGGTGGGGTGAGGGGCAGATGCTGTGAGCAGTAGGTAGTGAGGCGCCCCTATTTATACCCCTCGGTAGTTTAAGGACATGGCATGTTTTGCAAAAACAACCACGGAATTATTGCGTGAGTTTTCCACCCAACTGTAAAGCGATCACGTTGATTCCATTGGTCGAGAGCCTTGTCGTTGATGTTAACATGTCAATTATGGAAGAACACATAACACGAAACATGGAACAGATCTTGGCCTGATATGGAAAATCACCTTTGTTATTTCCAAACCCCAAATTCCTATTGTAAATTAAAACCTCAATTTTGGATGGTGTATTGGCCTAAATTTCATCATTACCATTGATTCCTACTCTGTGTCGCCCAACCAGCGAGCATATTGTTAAAGCTGCCTGAATGCACCAGTTCCCTCAAACGACTCAACAACCTTCACATCTGAGTTCTTCTCTTTCGGATATCTAATCACTGGGTGGGAGACAGGATCTAATCGACGTATACCTCAGAGCAGACTTCCGCGAGACCACACCGAGGAGGGACGATAGCCAAGCCAAGCCAAGCCAAGCCAAGCCAAGCCATATTCGGGTTTTTTCAAATGCACCTCCACTCTATCTGCATTCATCTCGAGTGTTCAGTTGGTAGGCATGTGAAGTAGACAGGACTGATACAAATAGGACGATTTCGCTTAACAATCGATAATGCTATTTCTCTTGACTCCTAGAAAGGAAAGTCACTAACTTGCTTAATAAAAAACAATTTTTCATTAATTTCCTAATTCATATTACTTCTTAGTCATTTTCCGAGTATTTTATTCTACTCACTTTAGCTGGTATATTTTTCTAGTTTTGTTGGAGTTTTCCATTTGGAAAATGTTGCTTTCACAAATCGGCATTTTACAGATATGTGTTATATGCCCTGTTGTCGATGTCCGCATGTAACCTTTACAACTTGGAACAGGCTTTGATGCAGTAAGCGGAAAATTTGTGTCTGTTGATCGCAGAAAGATGGCAATTACTTTGTCTATTTCACCAATTTCCAAAGTGGTTTGGATGAGTGGAAGTATCGTCTGCTCCTCCATATACTCGTATTTGCATTCATCTTCTCCTATACTACACCATTACCCACTGTACATATAAGACAAAACGTAAGGGGCAGAGTACAGGCCCAAATGCGGCGTTTGGAGCACTGTGTTGGTGTCCGCCTCGGAGAAGGCGGTTTTAGAGTTAATGTCCAATGAGTCCAGAGTGATCACACAATACCTACGCATCCTGGAAGCGATTAGCTCAGGACACTGGGTAGATGTGAACACTCTTGAGTCATGCGCGAGGAGTTCAGCTCAGGCAGCTTCAACGATTTCACAGCTGATTCGCCGACACTAAGAACCACTGCCGCTGAAGTTTTATGCCAACCTTGCCATATTTTGCTTTCAGCTTTTCAGTGGATTCTGCAGTAGTGATACTTGTCTCGCCATTTATCGCACAAATGTATGGAGCACTTGTGGAATTAAGGAGACTATTTAACAACTGGTTCGAATTGTTCCTTTTTCAGTCTCAGAACATCTCGTAAGACATGTCTGATGATTCTTCACCACTGGTATTGCTGTACAGAGAGTGTCTCGTGGTGCTCTCATTAATTCTTTGCATATTTTTGTACTGATTTTCATGGAGTTAAATTCTTTCCGCTAAGACCATTGAAAAATTCCACCTGGTGGAAAAGTGACCATTATTACCCCCAGAAAACTACTCCGAACACGTGAATTTCCCTCACGTGAAATTTCTGAAAAGTCGTTCTCACTAATCACTAACGCAAGCCTGCAATGGTACTGAAGCTCCTGAATTTCCATTTATAAGGTGAAATTTTAAGCTCTATTTGTTTGAATCCAAAGTTGTCTCTGGGGAATTAATGAAAAATTCCACGTAGTTGTTAACTGCATTTTGGCAAACCCAAGAATTTATACAACTTTTCCAATAAAACCCATATTTACAGCCAATTTGCAGAATGGAGTCAAAATGAAGATTAAAAACTAAGAAATATGACTAAAGCGTTTTATACCATTTCAGTGGTTCATCCTCCATCACCGGGTATTCCTGTTAAGCTACAGCCATTGGAGCACACCTCCCCTCGGATTAGGTGAATCGAGAATATTCACATCCAATCAGTGTCCAGAGGCAATACCGGAGAAACAGAGCAGAACGCCTCGAGTGGACCAAAGAACGCACTTCGGTGAGCACACACCGAGGCGGGCTCCCACCTCGTCAAATGCACCTGAGCTACTTCCCCACTCGCCTTGCCTGCTCAATGACTGATCTTGAGCCGAAAAGGCTGACATCCACGACCAGTTTGTGATAGCAATCCCCTTGGCTATTAACAATGAAATAAAATAAAATATGCTTCCAACCTGGTATTTACGAACCAACTCCTACCCACCATCAATCAGTTTTGGAATCTACTAAATTACTTTTTGTAAAGTGGGTCAGACACTGTCCTGGGTTCCATGTTCCATGTTTTGCAGTCTACATATGAGCATCAACCGGCATGGCAACAATGGCCTCATAGCCTCAGCGTGATTTCCCTTGTTACTGCCACCAGGTCGATTTGACAACATTTTCGTGGCCTCAACAAAATATCGTAAACAAAGAAACTCATCTCTTCGTTACCACCTATAGGAATGGAGTTAAACTCGATAAATAAACATTAAAGGCAGCGGCGTAGTTGGCATGGGAGGCGTTAAGACCTAGTAAAATTAGGTAAATATGACTCCTAAAATTTTTTTCCAAAAGCAGAGGTTTCCTTGAGATATGTCTGACAGTTCCTTGTAGCGCGTATGCGCCTTGCTGATATGAATGCACTTTGCAGGGACAGGACGCCAGCAACCACGGATCAAACTTAAGTCGCATGGTCATGATTTGTGCTCGGTGGCCAGAATAAGCGTTCATAGCTCCGTACGGCAACGCGCAACCCAATCCTAACTCATCCGTGCTGGTTATTTTATCCTAATGCACGTTTATACCTCCATCCTTAATTTCCTTCTACCTTGAACGCCTTTGGAAATTAAACCTAAAGTGTGAACCACTTTACCCTCACCATTGTTTCTTTCCTGATGAAAACCCATCGTATTGCTGAGGTCTTCTTTTTCAAAACTGTTTCCCTAATTTTAGTTTCTGAAATTTTCTGTGATAATAGAGGAAAAATTTCACCTGGTTGTTAAATGCTCTTAGGTAAATAACAAGGATTTATCCAGAAAATTTCCAATGTAACGCAAAAATACACCCGGATTGTAAATGCACGCAAAAGACGTCCATATTGCGGCAGTAGCCTCACGGCAACTAACAGTTATTCCTACGCATTGTCGGCCAACCAGCCAGTGCATCGTTGAAGCTACCCGACTCACGACTCAAGAATGTTCACATCTAACCAGTGTCTTGAGTTCAGCCCACCTGGAATGCAAAAGTATTGTTTGGTTACTCTGGATAGATTGGGCTTGAACATCAGAACGGACTTCAGCTGAAGCATATTTGGGTTGGAAGCATATTTATTTTATTTAATTGTTAATAGCTAAGGGGATTGCTATCACAAACTGGTCGTGGATGTCAGCCTTTTCGGCTCAAGATCAGTCATTGAGCAGGCAAGGCGAGTGGGGGAGTAGCTCAGGTGCATTTGACGAGGTGGAAGCCCGCCTCGGTGTATGCTCACCGAAGTGCGTTCTTTGGTCCACTCGAGGCGTTCTGCTCTGTTTCTCCGGTATCGCCTCTGGACACTGATGGGATGTGAATATTCTCGATTCACCTAATCCGAGGGGAGGTGTGCTCCAATGGCTGCAGCTTAGCAGGAATACCCGGTGATGGAGGATGGACCACTGTAATGGTATAAAACACCTTAGTCATATTTCTTTGTTTTTTTATCTTTATTTTGAGTCCAGTCTGCAAATTGGCTGTAATTTTGAGTTTTATTGGAAATTTTGCATAAGTTCTTGGGTTTGCCAAAATGCAGTTAACAACTACGTGGAATTTTTTTCCAATATTCCGCAGAGAACACTTTGGATTCAAACAAATAGACCTCAAAATTCAACCTTATAAATGGAAATTTAGGGGCTTCAGTACCACTGTAGGCTTGCGATAGTAATTAGTGAGAACGACTTTTCAGAAATTTCACGTGAGGGAAATTCACGTGTTCGGAGTAGTTTTCTGGGGGTAATATTGGTCACTTTTTCACCAGGTGGAATTTTTCAATGGTCTTAGCGGAAAGTATTTAACTCCATGAAAATCAGGACAAAAATTTGGAAAGAATTAATGAGAGTACCACGAGAAACTCTCTGTACAGCAATACCAGTGGTGAAGAATCATCAGACATGTCTTACGAGATGTTCTGAGACTGAAAAAGGAACAATTCCACCCAGTTGTTAAATAGTCTCTTTAATTACACAAGTGCTCATACATTTGTGCGATAAATGGCGAGACAAGTATCACTACTGCAAATTCTATTTAAAAGCTCAAATTAAAATATGGCAAAGTTGGCATAAAACTTCAGCGGCAGTGGTTCTTAGTGTCGGCAAATCAGCTGTAAAATCGTTGAAGCTGCTTGAGCTAAACTCCTCTCGCATGACTCAAGAGTGTTCACATCTACCCAATGTCCTGAGCTAATCGCTTCCAGGATGCATAGGTATTGTGTGATCACTCTGGACTCATTGGACATTAACTCTAAAACCGCCTTCTCCGAGGCGGACACCAACACAGTGCTCCAAACGCCGCATTTGGGCCTGTACTCTGCCCCTTACTTTTGTCTTATATTTACAGTGGGTAATGGTGTAGTATAGGAGAAGATGAATGCAAATACGAGGATATGGACGAGCAGACGATACTTCTAATACTCCAAACCACTTTGGAAATTCGTGAGAGAGACAAAGCAACACCAACATCTTTCTGCGATCAACAGACACAAATTTTCCGCTTACTGGATCAAAGTCCGTTCCATGTTGTAAAGGTTACATGCGGACATCGACAACAGGGCATATAACACATATCTGTAAAATGCCGATTTGTGAAAGCAACATTTTCCAAACGGAAAACTCCAACAAAACTAGAAAAATATACCAGCTAAAGTGAGTAGAATAAAATATTTGGAAAATGACTAAGAAGTAATATGAATTAGGAAATTAATGAAAAATTGTTTTTTATTAAACAAGTTAGTGACTTTCCTTTCTAGGAGTCAAGAGAAATAGCATTATCGATTGTTAAGCGATATCCTCCTATTTGCATCAGTCCTGTCTACTTCACATGACTACCAACTGAACACGCGAGATGAATGCAGATAGAGTGGAGGTGCATTTGAAAAAACCCGAATATGGCTTGGCTTGGCTTGTCTTGGCTTGGCTATCGTCCCTCATCGGTGTGGTCTCGCGGAAGTCTGCTCTGAGGTATACGTCGATTAGATCCTGTCTCCCACCCAGTGATTAGATATCCGAAAGAGAAGAACTCAGATGTGAAGGTTGTTGAGTCGTTTGAGGGAACTGGTGCATTCAGCTAGCTTTAACAATATGCTCGCTGGTTGGGCGACACAGAGTAGGAATCAATGGTATTGATGAAATTTAGGCCAATACACCATTCATAATTGGGGCTTTAAATTGCAATAGCAATTCGGAGTTCGGAAATAACAAAGGTGATTTTCCATATCGGGCCAAAATCTGTTCCATGTTTCGTGTTATGTGTTCTTCCATAATTGACATGTTAACATCAACTACAAGGCTCTCGACCAATGGAATAAACGTGATCGCGTTACAGTTGGGTGGAAAACTCTCGCAATAATTCCGTGGTTGTTTTTGCAAAACATGACATGTCCTTAAACTACCGAGGGGTATAAATAGGGGCGCCTCACTACCTACTGCTCACAGCATCTGCCCCCTCACCCCACCCCACCCCGCACCGCAGCTCAGCTTGAAGAGGAGACAACCACCAGGCTCTCTCTCTTTGGGCTGCTGGACGAGAGAGGAAGGCATGTGAACGCGAGGGCCCTCTGTGAGTGTGAGGGTGTCTGTGAGTGCCTTTGGACTGATGCACTTTCCTCTGCCTCGCTTCTGCATCATGTCTTCAGTAGGTCTCACCACGCTTCATCTCTTGGAAGGTGACTCAGCATCTGAGTCGCCTTTCTTCATCTCCATCCTCTTCAACGTTACCAGAGAAGCAGATGGAATAGTTTCGGTGGTGGTGGAATGGTGGGATCATCCAGTAGTTGGTTTACACTCTCTCTATCTCTCTGGCGACATCTGCATACTCACGAGTTGAAATCTCACTCCTTGTGGAAGATGTTCCCTTCGGTGAAAGTGCTGACCGACTCAGATGAATTATCCTCGTATGGATGGATGGATCCGCAAGGAGCAATCCAGCTGGATTCGATATCCCCAGCCTTGTGGGGTCGCCGCAACCCATTTGGACAGTAAGTTGAATCAGCCAGTGGTTTTGGGTCCACACTCTTCCTCAGGTAGACGTGATGGAATTCTGGAGACTGTCCACCAATCAGTAGATCGATCGCTTTCGTCGTAGAGAGGTGCATAATCCTGTTTTTTGTTCACCCAGATGAATCACCGCAAACCTGGCACCATGGTGCCGTCGAAAATGACCAGTGTAACAGACCTCTGCACAACGAAACCGACCAACGTGCTGGTTCTGGGCCAGTCTCTCGACTCCTATCCCGACAAGTTGCGACAGTGGCTCCAAAACCAGATGTCCAATCGTCTGACGGTCCAACTGGGTTTTGGCGAGCTCCACAAGGTTGGGGAACTCGGACTCAGGTGGAGTGCTGCAGCTGGAAACTCCATCAGTACCTGCTTAATCCAACTGGGTTACCCAGTACTCTCACCGAGAGAATCTCCTCCACAGAGAGTGAAACCACAACTCCTGCGAATGCAAAGGAATCCCGAGAGAGAGAGAGTGAATCAGCTGCTCCTTAATCCGAGCATGCTCCCACCCACAAAACTATTCGAATCTACTCATCCGGTAACGTTGAAGTGGATTGAGGAGAAGAGAAGCGATTCAGTAGTTGAGTCCTCTTCCTCTCTTTGCGAGCCATTGCAGATGACTCCTTGTCTTATTTGTGTTCTCCCATGCAAAATGGCCTCAAATGTGCAATAACCTCTATTTATGTGGATGTGACAAATCCCAAATATAGATGTGCTATCATGATGTTTCCTTTTATCTCTATATATTTGTACAGCTGTTCACGGTTTCGCTAGGTGCATTTGCACTATTGGGAAAAGCCTCATTTAATAAAGAAGCCAAACAGCGTCTTCTGTTTTTCCAGTGACACCATCGAACTCATCTGTCACAGGTTGGGTGGATTCGTATAGGCTATGCTATACTGCTCTCATATTCTCTCTAAAGTGGATTAACTACCCGATACCAGAGAGGTAGGTAGGTAGGTAGGTGATAGGGTAGGTAGGTAGGTAGGTAGGTAGGTAGGTAGGTAGGTAGGTAGGTAGGTAGGTAGGTAGGTAGGTAGGTAGGTAGGTAGGTAGGTAGGTAGGTAGGTAGGTAGGTAGGTAGGTAGGTAGGTAGGTAGGTAGGTAGGTAGGTAGGTAGGTAGGGAGAGAAGGCGTGAGAGCTGGAACAGCGTGTATGTGAATTCGTGACAACAGATGGGTTAGAACATGGTTGACCTGCTTTATCGATCAGATCAATGCGCTCAGTTAAAGGGCGGGGGAGGGGTTAAGGCGTCCATGGGGAGCGGAGCGAACATGCTCTCAGGTCACCATAGGGTCACTGGGTCTGGCCAGACTTTGTGTGAGCCTGGGAACATGATATCGATTAGACTGAAGTCAGGCCACCACAATGGTATGGGGATTTGCTCTGTCTCCGGTATCGATAGCGACAACTTTCCGTAAGTCCCTGGGCTCCCCGTAATTTAGTGACAGACTGGAGTACTCGTTAATCCTTCAGTCTTTTCAGCCAATTCGTTAAAAGAGAAAGAGAGAAAGAGAGAGGGTGATTGCCAAAATGACTGCCATTTTAGCCGGAAGACGTTTTAAACAAATTTGTTTCAGCATGGAACCGTCGTAATTGCAATTTCCTTATATGGGTTTTACGGTTCTCCATTTGTGCATTACTAAAGCAGTTATTTCCAACCAGAAACTTGCGACTTGGCTTTCGATGAACAAGCATCGCGAATGCGCTTGCTGGTTGGTCGACGTTGAGTGGGAGTCACCGGGTGTTCACTCTTAGACCAGTAAGGATTTGAATCTAATGGTAGGCCATGCTGATGCAACAGATATCTAGAGATGCCAGTCATGACTACGGTTCAAAAATAGTGTCAAGGCGTACTAAATAAGTCATTATAATCGGAACTTCATGAAACTGTTTGAGTAACATATAGGTGGAGTCCCACTTGTCGGTGGTTTTGAAAGCAAATTACCAGTTCACTGGTTGATAAAGCCGTGTGATGTGTTGAAAGGAGTGTCTTTTGTGAAAATTCACCACCCAGTAACATTTCTTTGTCCCAGTATTTTCAGTTAGCAATTCTATTTATTGACTACCGCCGAAAGCACGTGCATGCTTTCGGTAGAGGACGAACACTGGAAAGGGTGTTGTTGGGGTAACAATTAGCCCCAAACCCTTTCTGTGAGAATTCATCATCTGCGCCATTTGCTTTGGTGACAGCAAAGATCTTCAATTAGTGGAAGCCTCTTGTTAGGGACCACAATATTACATTGAAGCAATAAAGACTCGAATTTCGATACAAGGGACTTGGAACACTAAATTCTGCAGATTCCGTCAACAAATTCCGTTGTGCAAACGCAGTCAGAGGATCTTTGCCTGTATAAATGAATTGGAGTGTAAACATCGCTGGTAACTTATCCAAGACACAAGAGTACACGTTTTGACTCCTTTGCTAGACTGATCGACAGCACTAAGATTCTCTCGGAGATGTATCGTCTATTCCCGATAGGATACGATTAACCTACCATTAAGGAAGCCGGATGGAATAAGAGACGATCGGACGAGAGTTTATTAATTAGAAGTGTGAGCACCAGAACGTTGGTGGGGAGTGCATTTGCGATGTTTTATTTGGTGTAGGAAGAGAGGGGCACGATCCTGGCTTGGGTTAGCGAAGGGGAGTTGATAGACTCAGTAGACTTGACTGCGTGTCTGGGAAGACGTCTAGCATCGAGTTTGTCGCGTCTGTTAGGCTCACGTGAAGCTGAGTTGCAGCCACACCCTTGAGGAATGCCTGAGAGATCCCAAAGAAGCATATTTTGGTTCTTAAATAATGGAAATGCATATGAAAAGACGTGATTCCTACTCAGTGTCGGCCAACCAGCAGGCAGGTCGTGAAAGCTGGCCGAACACAACTCTCCTCGAATGGCTTAGGAATGTCCACATGTGGCTATTGTCCTTAGCTCATCTCTTCTAGTAGACGGTAGGAAATTCGGTGTGGGATTGAGAGGGGACTTCTGTGAGTACACACCGAGGCGCAAACCACCGCAATGCTCTAAACGCCCTATTTGGTTTGGTCGAGTATACCGTGCTCTGTTTCCGTTCTGCTTGTGTGTTAAAATGGTTATGTTGTGGTACAGGTCGGTATTAGCAGTCCTCTATACTTTCCGAAAATTAGTGCAAAATGTGATTATACTTTGTGAATAGGCGAGGCATTTCCCATCTTTCAGCAATCAATAGGCCCAAATTCCAGGAGTGCGTGATTTGCAAACACTGTTTCCATGTTAGCTCCAAACCTGTGCTGAACTACGTGTCCTGTACCATGTTTTCAAGTTTACATACAGAGCATACCATGTAATGTAATGTGGAATTGTGACATTGAAGTTTTATGCAAAACTTGTATCTGTTGTATTAGATTCCGAAAATTTCTGTGGTGAATATAAGAACAATTCCACCAAAAACTGAAAAGCACGTGTGATTTTCCAGTGGAAAGCAAAATAGTTTTCAATGGCAAAAGTTCTTTAGTTAAAAGTTGAACACGGTGATTATGCCAAATGACTTGCAAATTGATGCAAAATAAGGCCAATAATTGGAAAATGACTAAGAAGTTCTTATCACCTAGGAAATTAGTGAAAAAATTGCTCTTGATTAAGAAGTTAGTGACTCTCGTTTATACGAGCATTATCGACTGATAAGCGAAATCGTCCTATTTGTATCTGTTCTGTCTAACCCACATGACTACCAAGTGAACACGCAAGATGAATGCTGATAGAGTGGAGGTGCATTTGACCGAACCCAAATATGGCTTGGCTTGGCTTGGCTAGCGTCCCTCCTCGGTGTGGTCTCGCGGAAGTCTGCTCTGAGGTATACGTCGATTATGTCCTGCCTCCCACCCAGTGATTAGATATCCGAAAGAGAAGAACTCAGATGGGAAGGTCGTTGAGTCATTTGAGGGGACTGGTGCATTCAGGTAGCTTTAACGATATGCTAGCTGGTTGGGCGACACAGAGTAGGAATCAATGGTAATGATGAAATTTAGGCCAATACACCATCCAAAATTGTGGTTTTCATTTGATTGAGGTTTTAATTTACGATAGAAATTTGGGGTTTGGAAATAACAAAGTTGATTTTCCATATCAGGCCAAAATCTCTTCCATGTTTCGTGTTATGTGTTCTTCCATAATTGACATGTTAACATCAACTACAAGGCTCTCGACCAATAGAATCAACATGATCGCTTTACAGGTGGGTGGAAAACTCACGTAATAATTCCGTGGTTGTTTTTGCAAAACATGCCATGACCTTAAACTACCGAGGGGTATAAATAGAGGCGCCTCACTACCTACTGCTCACAGCATCTGCCCCCTCACCCCACCCCACCGCACCCCACGGCACCGCACCGCAGCTCAGCTCGAAGAGGAGACAGCCACCAGGCTCTCTCTTTGCCGCTGCTGCTGCTGCTGCTGCGGAGTACATGGGCTGCTGGACGAGAGCGGAAGACATGTGAATGCGAGGGCCCTCTGTGAGTGTGAGGGTGTCTGTGAGTGCCTTTGGACTGATGCAGTTTCCTCTGCCTCACTTCTGCATCAACCCTTCATTAGGCCTCACCACGCTTCATCTCTCGGAAGATGACTCAGTATCTGAGTCGCATTTCTTAATCACTGTCCTCTTCAGCGGATTCAAACAGGTTCAGTGGTGGCAGAATGGTTAAATCTCTCTTTGGAGACACCAGCATATCCACGAGTTGCAATTCTACCCCTCGTGGAAGATGTTCCCTTCGGTGAAAGTGCCTACTGACTCAGTTGAATTAGCCTCATATGGATGGATGGATCTCAAGGAACAATCCAGCTGAGTTCGATCTCCTCAGCTTTGTGGGGTTCGCCACAACCCATTTGGACAGTAAGTTGAATCAGCCGTGGTTTTGGTCTACACTTTCCTCAGTGACGGTGGAAGTCTAGAGACGGTCCACTAATCAGTAAATCGATTGGTTGCGTTGTTTAGAGATCCATAATGCTGTTTTTGTTCCGTTTACGTAGAAAAGGTCCTTCACATATGGTCCGAGGGGCTAAAAAATGCGCTGGTGTTCTGGGAGTGCGATTTCGCTCCACAACTCGAGGAAGTGAACCCGGTTCTGTGCGGCATGAACAAACCATGGAAATCGCGGATTTCTGAAGGTCGGTGTGCACGAGGACGAATGCCGCCTCCCAAGTTTCTCGCCTTCTGGTGCCAAGACAACTCGTTCGGGGTTCGTGCCTCGATTCTTCCCTGAATTTGAGATGCCTGCTTCATCAGTCCAATCAAAACGGTAAGTCTATACAGCTTTTATTTAATGTTTGAATAACAATTGAAAGGTAAACTCAAGTAGATATAATAAGGAGAAGTTTCCTATTGATTTGCTGATGAAAGTATTAAAAAGCTTTAAGAGTTGCTTATTTTTAATTCTTCTATAACTCCTCTTCGTTAAGTTGTTTAAATAAGCTCACTCATACACAACTTAGTCATACTTACTCCTTCAAGAAAGCGCTCAAGGCGTCTGACTTTCGTTACAGACTTCTAGATTGTTCAGAAGTGGAATTTGTTGTCGTTCGATCATGAAATTAATCAGGAAATGCTATGTGGACACTTTGCTAGTGAATCTATCGCCAATTTCCACCTTTTAACATCCGAAAGAGGGGTTTATTTACTGTGGAAGTCACAGTTTCAAGGTTTTAGACATCACTAGGGGCAAATACTTCTTTGTTCTGATCATAACGGCGGCAGTACTGTTCAAATCCTGATAACGATTTGATGAGAATGCTCTGTAAACTGGTGTACTGAATCTGCTTGCTATTTGGTTGGTTTCAAAACTGAGGCGTATGAAACTTTGACGATCAGTATTTAGTGACTTTAAGCTGCTACCAACTTGTAACATTCCTGCGATCAAGTTTTCATAAAAATCCAAAGTGACTCACTAACCATTACTTCGGATGACGATCCCAAATACGACATAAATAAACCAAATCGGATATTTCTGCTTCTATGCTTTCTAGGTTATACAGATATTTCCATTTCCGTTGTTAGAATAGGATACGTATGTGAGAACTGTTACGGTCTGGGTACCCGAAATAACACGGCGCGAACTAGAGTGTTTATTAGCAGAATACGAAGGCAAATCGTCACTCAGCTTAGGAACGGCCTTTTGCAAACCTGGAAAACTGATTACTGATCAACTTGAAAAGTCCGCCAATATGGCGTCATTTCGCCATGTGTTGATTAAGGAGGTCCCAGTTTCAACGCCTTTAACAGCACAGAGGGCAAAGGAAATCGCGCATCTTCTTGACCTAGTGGCAGTGCGGAGCTCTAACCAGGATACCGATTGGGTGAGACTGCGTCCCTCAATCACAATGTAACATTACGAATTTCACGTTTCCCAACGTAGAAAGAAGACAGGAATGAGAGAATTTGAAATAGGAGGCAGATTCCTACAATCTACGTGGTCGGATTATAAGACGTGAAAATGATTCCCTACACCGCTTAAATTCATGCTGATAAAATTGCAGTGTTTGTTTAAATGTTCCCCCTGGTTTTGTTCGCGAAACTTGAAGTAGGTTAAAAGGACTGCAATCGTTTGCTGAAGGTTCTTGTGCCCCTAGAGTCCATTGACTGAGTGTCGCTATTGAAGTATTCTCTTTGAAGGATACATCATTTGTGAGATGCCTTACACCATAAAGGAAGGTTTTGAAATACAAACTCACGCTGTTCACCAACATCATGCACATTAGCAGGGTTTTGAGAATCGAATGCTCGACTCTTTATTCGTATTTCGAGTAGCATATATTCATTTTAAATCCCAAATAACCACGGGAATATGAATTTAGCGAAAGCAGAAATGGCAGGACAGAGGATTGACTTATTTGGTATGACACAGATGAGACTCACTTGACAGAGTCGGCAAATGTTTTTTGTCATAACGACAGTAGTCAATTCTAGATTGAGAAACTGGAGAATGTTGAAATTGCACGATTGGTGATCTGCTTGCTGATTGGTCGACAGTGAGTAGACAGCACCGAGCATTCACTCTTGGGTCTTTCCCCTTGTCACCCCAGAATTCGTGCCTGCAGAATTGACTAAACTGATGAAACAGATTATTTGAGATATCACATTCAGAGTTTCAGCAGACTTATACCGCTGTTTACAAAATAAGCTGATTTACAGCTTAAGAACCCCACTGAAACTGTTACGTCTCATGTGAGCTCCCACATATTTGCATTTCTGCATAAAACTAGCCGCTTAAACTGTGATAAAGCCTTCTGAGGCCTCAATAGATGTGAATGCTGTAACAGTCATCGCTAAATGTCAATTGTTTGTTCCCATCATGTTTTCTATTAAATAGTAAGTGCTCAATAGCGTTCACGTCGAAAAATGTCCTTTCTGTGGAAGTACGGATTTATTGCGGCACACATGAGGCATTCAGGCCGACCTGTTTTTTCCAAATAAATTATTCACTTCGTTGCTACTCCGCAGCTCAGTAAGGAATTTCAGAGACCAATCGCTTACTAGCACTATTCGTAGCTAGCCACCGTTAATTAGTTAGCGTGTTTAGAAGGGGCAATTTTTGTCGTGAGCAAGTTTGATTAACCCATTAATCAATGTGGACTTGTTGCTACTTCATTGGCAGTCATTCTCCGCCTTCTTACATCAATTTAGTAAAAACTGACTGACTGATTCGGAAATTCCCAGTTTCAGCAGAGGGCAAACGCCCCATCTTTCTGGCCTAATGTCAGAAATGAGCTTTAAGTAAGCTACTGAGTGGATGAGAGTGTTCTGGAAACTAGGGTGACGAATGTGCTTGCTGAGTGGTAGAAAGTGGTCAGTCATAGACATATCCTTGAATCCACTCAGAATTTGTGCCTCTGTGGTTGGCCAAACCCATGAAACGGGTCATTCGTGTCCTCGACTTTGCTTTTGCGGCAAAATTATTATGCTGTTTACTAAATAAATCATCGTAAGAGTACTCCACAACTGTTTGCGGCTTATGCGATTTGATCAACGCATCGGAAATGCCTCCTTATCGAGGTTTCCACCAGTAACTTGCAGCTTAACGTTCAATAGAGCTGTCTGAGGCCATAAGTGGCTGCTGTGAGCAATTCGTCCCTAAATCCCAGAGTCCTGTTACCGAGAATGACCGTGGTGCTCTTCTGTGGTCCACGCTAATCGATAAGCATGGCTGAAAGGGAATCAATTCGACCTCTGACAGATCGGCTGCATGAGTATAGTCCAAGGCTATCATCATATGATGAATTCTGGAGCTTTTTGGTGTTACACAAGCTTCATGCACTTGGCTCTTTAGGTGAACCTCTGATGCATATTCTTCCTCTTGCCTGCCTCGACTAGTTCGGCTTTTACACTCCCTTAATTTAAACAAGATAACTTTAAATTGGAGAAGATCGAATAGGGGTAGATCGATTAAACTTCCACAGTCGAACGTAAAGGATACGACAGTTTTGCGCAGCTTTGAAATATGGGACAAGAAGCGTTGTTAAATCTTGTATTTCCCCTAGAGCTCAGTATTTCCACAGGGAATATGTTTCACGGTATTTTAGGTGAGAGCAATGGCTATGCTAATAAATTCTTCCACTTACTATCAATTCACACAAGATTTGAACTTGCACCACATATATAGGTAACGAAAAATGCTACATTTGAACGCCTCTTGCCTCCAAAAGACAACTCGATCGACATTTGAATTCCTCACACGCAAGGGTAGATCATTTTAAGGGAATAGGGTTTCTGTAAAATCCCATTTTGTCCCCTCATATATTTTTAAAAAACTCATTTCCTAGTGACTGATGTTTAGGAAGATGCGTTTGATTTAGCGATAAATACGAGTGATCATCAATCCAACTGGCACCTTGGTCTCACGTCTCGGTCGAAATCATATCCTGTTAAATATCCTTATTTTAAATTTTACCTATTTCTTATGGTTCCTTGAAGCGAGCTTTCTTAAATTCCCTAGAAATAGAACCGTGCTGCACAGAAGGCGCACTGACTGCTTTTTTAGTCGTGATGTGGTTTTTGCAATCATAATCTGAAAATGACTCAACTAGAGCTTTACCAAGTTTTTAGTGTTGAATCGGCTTCAGGAGTTGAGCAGGTCTTCTTCCTGTAGCAAGTTTGAGGAATAGATAAACGAACAATCCACCAAGTACACATTCTCAGAATTCGGTTCAATCAGTTGTAAAGAACTCTGAGATCTCTGTAAAGAAGTGAGGATAACAGAGTGCATTAGAATCCCCGATTTCTAGCAGCGTTTACATTATCCACTAGAGTGCATTGAATCAGATGAACCATATTTCATCTTAATTATTAGCGAATCCAACATGTCTGCGACCGGCATTACTGAATGGAATGCCAAGGAGTATTTCACTTCTAGAAATTCATAGTTGTTTGATTGAGAGTCATCAGGCCTGGTTATTTCCACTTAACCTGGTCCAGTCATTACACTCATCGGTAAGCCTGACTGGAACTTACTCAACTCGACCTTTACGACGTTCTCGGTCTGTCTCCAATCTGCTTTATTAGTAGAATGGGTGCTCATTCTGCTGCCATGAATAGAAGTAGATAACCGAACAATACACCAGCTACATCTCCTCAGACTTATGCGCCGTGACTCCTACAGTTTTTCGGGGTGAAACATTTGTAAGAAGCCCTGAGTTCTCTCTCTGAAAAGAAATGAGGATATTGGGTGTTTTAGAGCAAAAGACTTCTGGTAGATTTCATGTTATTCACTAGGTGTTGAAACAAATGACCGCTGAAGATGTCAGCTATGGCTTTGTCGCGAAGTTATTGCATCTTATATAAGATGGACCACCTGAGGTCAACTCAGAAAGTCTCTGCATTAATTTTAATTTTAATAGTAATTAGTACCACTCCTTGATTAAAACCAACCTCTTTTACATCTACTCTTTCCCTACAAAATATTCCAAAATTCCCTTTACATTGAGATATTTTGAAAGTTAATAAACATAGTAAAAAAAACTCTTGGTATTGGTGAAGTCCACTGATTAACTGTTTGCCAATCACTCTATTATGACCAGATGTCTAGATCCTAGTCGATAGGCCGCTTCCTTAGAAGGAGGTAATACGTTGCACAAATGCCACAGAGTTTCAGCATTGACTTTGAATGCGTCAAATTCATCAAACTGGATTGTACACCAACATGTTAATACAAATGTTAACTTCGGGAAATTTTGTGGAAGTTCCAATTTCAACGTTTGTGACAGCTGAGAGGGCGAATCACCCATATGTCTGACCTGATGGAAGCAAGGAGATCTAATCAGGGTTCTGGTTGGACTAGGCAGTTCTAGAAGCAAGCATGATGATTCCACGTTCACTCTTGTTGGAAACTGTGTCAGTGAACACGGTTCGGGAATACTAACAGTTGGAGAGACAGATTAATTTAAGGCTTTAACCTATTAATTAAATAAATATGACTTTCTGTTAAGCATCGTTAAATCGTCTTAAATTGTGCTCCTTTTTTTGGTATCTGGTCCCTAATCACGCAACTGTTTTAAACACGAGGCACATCAGCTACATTTTTAGTCGTGATGTGGTGTTTGCAATCTTAATTTGATAACTGTCGTCAACTATTCCTTCGTATATTTCCACAACTCCACTGAAACAAAGGTCTAAATGAGGCGTATTTCGTCTTAATGATTAGCAAGTCCAACATGTTTGTTTCCGGCATTACTAAATGCGGTGTAAAAGGGTGAGGCTTTTCAGTTCGTTAAAAGAACCGCCAGGTAAAAATAAAGTGTAGGAGAAGAGGAGTCCTCGTCTGCAGCCTAAACTCGCATCATTGTGGTCCTGGTATCTTAGAATTTCTCTTGGGATATGCCCAGAATTTCTAAATATTTCCCTTTTTACAATCAAGTCGTGTTGTGTTACCGTAAATTCAGAATATCCCAAGTGATGATGAAATAATGCCAAAGAGATGCTTAAGGTGTTGTTTTATGAGCTCAAAGGTTGAAAAATAATAAAAGAATAATTCGACAGTTTCAATATCAAAAGAAAATGAAGCTTAAAGAAACTGTATTAAGATCGTGCAAAAGGAAGAGGAAATATTGTCAACACTTGCTTCATGCCCAAAACTGCTTCATTTCCAGTTGGTCTCACAGTTATTAGTCGCTATCTTATTTTTGTGATTAGAATGCCAAATCCATTGCCATCACTCAGTAAATTTGGCGAGATAATGGGCAACAGCGACATGTTATAGATCCATCAGGCACCTTTGTCTCACTTCTCGACTGAAGTCACATCCTGTTCAGTACCTTAGCATTTCGCCTCTTTTCTGAGACCACAGAGAACATTTCGCTTATGAAAATTTCATGTGACTGACAGTCCATCACGCTGATCGATAATCGCAACCGAAAATTACTCAACTCGACCTTACTAGATTCCAGGTCTCCGGTCAGTTTCAGTAGTAACGCGGATCTTCTACCAATGATAGGATTCGATAAACGAGACATCCACCAATATCATGAGCTATGCATGCTTCCATTTTTCGGGATAAATCAGTTGGAAAGAGCTCTGAGCTGGGTGAAAAGAAGTGAGGATATCGGAGTGCATCAGAATCCTGCACTTCTTGTATATTTCACATTTTCCACTAAGAATTGAAAGCAAATGATTATTCTAGATGCTACATGTATCACTTTTGAGAAGTTATGCCATGTAATAGTAAATGAACCACCTCTTTGAGTCTAAACTGCAACTTTTGGGCTATTAAGATCCACAAAAGCCATGATTAGTCTATGCCAAAGGCTTTGGGATCTGAGGTCAATTTATAGCGTGTCCTTACCAATTTTTGTTTGGATTTGTACAACTCCAAGAGGTGTATTTCTATCATTTCTCGATTAAAATTAATCACTGCTTTTTTAAACCCTACTTTCTTTAAATTATTTACTAATTTCACCTGCATGTCACGTTTAAAATTAGCAAAACACTTTAAAATAGGAACATTTTAAAACAGGAAACATGGAGACACAGTCTCAAGGTTTTTAATTGCGAGTAATTAACAATTCGTCAATCACTACCTTGTGACTGCCAACTTGGACCACAATGTAACAGTCTTGGCATCTCCTACATCTACATCTTAGCTCCGTTCGTCAGAAAACTGCTTCAGATGAGACGATTTCTGAACCTAGTGGCTTCCACAGGCTTATCCAACTTCCACGGTGTAAACAACGTTATTTTGTGAGCCTGAGTAGGCTCGTAACTGAAATCAGCGTCGTGCGTATAGCTAACATCAATGCAGACACTGTTATGAACATTAGGTGGTGTATTCCATTAAATATTTACTAAAATGTGAAATATTGGGATGACTTAGTAGACGGAGTGTCTGGATCTAAGACGATATGCCGCTCCTTGAGTAGTTGCTCCTACGATGAAAAA
>JAUOZQ010000552.1:0-32036 GCA_030710315.1 Anomotaenia brevis
CAATAAAAATGTCTAGCAGGCTCTCTGGATGACCGTAAAGAAGCGAGACACCGCCAGCAGTCGCAGCTAGGAAGCCATTAAACAGTTTTATGCAGACGTAATAAAAGTGCGTGAACTTAAAGTCTAACTATACCACAAATTTATTAATGTACTTCATGTTTGGACAAAGGCGGACCTTGGTAACAACGTAAAATCTACAGTTTTTGATTTTTGAAAATTATTTTCGAGGTTGAGTCACCCGTGAAGTGTTCGCGTACTCGAAACTCGTGGTCATCAAAAACTTAATAAACGATTAACCGCCATCGCGTCCCTTAGAGGAATGCAAACTTGATCAAAAGCGACTTTGGCAGTCCAACGTTTATATTTCTCAGAAAATCTGCATAATTTACAATAATAGGCCCGCATATCACACCATCTACCTCCTAGTCTTCCACTCTCTAAGGTAATTTGGGTTATTTGATGAATTGAAAGAGCCGTGATGCCTAATAAACCTTCACTAGACGACATAGGAAAATTGGCCAGCAGCAATCGCTTCAACGAAGACCAAATCCGTGCTCGAATTACCCCCATGGAAATAACCTACCCAAACCTAATCGACGTTGCGTCTTCATCTTACAGTTAGATCAAAAGAAGACTTGAAATTTTCGCTATAACCAGCCGGTAGAGATGCATGTTGCCTAGTCTTCAGCTCTTACTAGGAGACCGCAGAGACAACACCAAGAATAACGTGAACCAACAATAGCAGTTGGGGATTCATGAGAAGGTCTTACCCATACACAATAGACGTTTCATTAATTGGATATGTGATGAACTGTTTGAAATCCCCTTGACATAATTCTTGTTTCTTAAAAAGAGGACTTTAACGGCAGTATAAAAATCCACTGTATCGCTAATAACAACCCAAGAGGCCCAAGAGACACCCCCTAGAAAAGTGTGATTTTTTTGACGCATCATTGGTAATCTGGAGTATCTAGGAATTTCAGCGGGCGACCAAATTCAGCCTATGCTTGTTCAGGAACTAGTTCCGGAGGGGAACGCAGTCATCTTTCAAGATGATGGCAATGCACGAAACCACCTCACTAGCATTGTTACTAAATGTGCGCGAGGAACATTTCAGTAAAGTTGAGCATCTGATGTGGCCATCACAGTCCGCAACATTATGGAGGAACATTTGAAATTGGATTTTAAAGATTCGCGTAGGAAGTCGATTTCCTCCGCCTTTGCTCCTAAAAGAGCTGGATGTTGTTTCAAACAGAAAAAGGGCTTTAGATATTTTACAAAAAAATTGAGGCTTCAACTGCTGCAAACTTCGAACCTACCTTTTTTTAAATATATTTAGATGATTTCAAGGTTTTACTACTATTTTGTCCAAATCTGTACCTCTAATACCGAATTCCCATTTTGTGGGAGAATATTCGGTTCAAGTTAGGTAATTTTAAAGAATTCAAAGAAGGGATGAACCATGATGTGATGGCGTGCAGTTTAGTTTCAGCCTGCGATCAGAATAGATTAAGATACGATTTAGGCAATTGGCATAAATGTTCTCGTCACAATTCATAAATAATTTTATGACGAACTCAAGTAATGAGGCAATGGTTTTATTTATGTCCTGGTTTTAGTTTTGCCTTTACTACGAAACGCCACTTATCTCCCTATCTTCGGAAGTCAGATTTCAGATTATCGATAAAAAATGAAAAAGAGTGAGATCCTAATTCAGCCAGGCATTCCGACTTGGTGCGTTTGTGAATTGAGCAATTGACTTGAATCATTGCGTCCTAATTAGGAATTGGATATGAGATTAATTTCGAAAAATCACACATATAGTGTAAACACTAGAAGTTCATTTCATCTTTGGCCATATTTTGGACATCATTTCACAAATGATTAAATCTTTTCTCATCTGCCATTAATTTTAGGTTAGCTTTAAGACAGAATGATACAAATATGACAACCTACCGTCTCATTTTGGCCAGTTATCTAGATCGAGTTTGAGTGCGATTTGAACTAGGGTTGTATTACATCAATCTTAAATAAATGCCAAGTATGGGAATTATTTTTCTACTAAGCTTTGGCTTCTATATTGCATTCTCTATTGAAACGCTATCATTACCACCTTATGAAATACTTGCGCAATTATTGTCTGTACCAAATCAGAAGAGGCCCATTGCACAAGCGCATATGAATTAACAAGTTACTAATGAACAGTAAGTTACTAAGACTGGCAAATTAAAATTTATGTAGAGACGATGGTAACAGTGTAGCTAAAGACAAACAGCATTTTTTGCTAATTGTTATTTCGAATAATTGACAATATTCGAGTTCGCGGTGTGAGTCGATAAAGGAAATGGTTATTTAACGAAAGAAATTTCATGGAAGTGCACCGTTTTAATTTTCTTACCGTCTTTGTATAACTTTTGCCTACCGTTATACAGAAGCATAATTTTCCTAATGGGACTCTCGAGGTACACCAGTTTCGTGGGCGTTGTGAAGTAGAATACGTTGAAATTCATGGTAAATGCCCAAAGAGATACTGGCAAGTTCTTGACTCAGCAAGGGATTCAATCCAGTTAGAAATTTCCTTTGAGATGTACTTCAAGGGTCTTGTAGGGAGTGACAACACTTTATTTCATAACAGCCTTGGCTTCTGCAAACTGACTGGGAATGTTCGTGTTAAAATTTACAGTTTAACAATTTACAGTTTTCAGTCTTAACAATAAGATGAAACCCGTGGGAATACTTGTATTTTGAGCGGAGTATTCAATTTTCAGAAGTGCAAATCAATAAAAGTGGTGGATTTATGAATTAGCTTTTTATAAAGATGTTCTTTCTCTAATTGTCTGTAGTAAATCTTCCGATTCTCGTTGTAAAAGAGCACTTCATTTAAAATATGAATCAACAATTCACCAGTTTCTCTAGCATAACGAAACGGGATAAGAGGAGTCACACTGAAAATCAGTAGAGCGTTAATGGCAAAAAAACGCAGATTCAAAAGGGCAGAAGATCGCTTCGCATAGACACAGCTCAACAAAGGAAACAGATGGGACTAGTGATTTTAAAATGGATATCTGTTTACTTCTAAATTATTTCACGAACGAAGATATCAGTTCATAAAAACATTACTTTTCATGATGATAATTTTATAAACCAAGGTAATAAGACGTTATAGGGAGCCGTTGCCAATAAAGAGGAGCAACTAGAGCTAAAAATATGAAAACCCTTGTTTTTTAAAAAATAATCAAGTAGGAGCAGATATTACTGCCTGTCTTTCTATCGTATGTC
This sequence comes from Anomotaenia brevis, assembly GCA_030710315.1. Taxonomy (NCBI): domain Eukaryota; kingdom Metazoa; phylum Platyhelminthes; class Cestoda; order Cyclophyllidea; family Dilepididae; genus Anomotaenia; species Anomotaenia brevis. Next base: position 3,280 of record JAUOZQ010000552.1, read on the forward strand.
TTTATTTGGCCCTTTATAAGTTTTGCATGTTTCTAAAAGTAAACTCTCTAAAGTGGTACCAAAAATTAAACTAAATGGTCAAATTATTAAATGAATCAAAGTTTATCCCTCTCGAAAATGATTCAAGAAATATTTCAAAGGCACTGCTAATATGCATTAAACCAAGTAAAAATGAATTTATAAATACAACATAAACAGCAGTTTTTCCTTTCTAAATATACCAATTGAACAGTAATGATGAGTTAAAATCTTCCATGAATTTAATTATTACCACTTAATAGCTTGATTGAATTCCACATAACAAGTTATGATCTGCAACGGAAATAAGAAATGCAATGTGTTTAATTATTACTTCATAAACGCTCATTTCATTAATTTTATATGTTACATCCTTTCTTGTAATAGTCACCACGTAAATATATTTTGAAAAGACTAATGGAAAATTTAAATAAACCCTATTTAAATTGCGAAAAGCCAGAAAGAAATCGCGTCAATTGGTGTTTGTATGGATGCCTCTTTAGGTATGCTTATACAGTAATTTGTTTATTCACATTTTTGACTAGGAACTCTTTGTATCCGAGTACTAACCATCAGATCTCTCACACACCCGTGGTGTGTAATGTTCGTGATGGTGCAAAGCCGAAGGTTTAAATCTGTGCGCTACTCTTAAGTAAACTTTCACCACCGATGATGACGTATCTGCAAAAAGAGTCATTTTTGATTTACCTGATTACCGGCATATTCGTTAGAACACTCGCAATCCCGTCATACATGTTTGAGTTTTTATGCTCAATCGCAATAGTTGTGTTTAAGAATTTCTTCTAAACTGAAATGGTTACATGATTTCATTATGCAAGCTTTTAGTCTAAAAATTAGTAGATTTGCCATGCTGACTCATATCATCAGAAAATTTCAAAATAAATTTCAAAATCCCAATATAGATTTTCGAAAAAAATCGTTAGCTATTTAGCAGTAGAGCACCAATGCTAAGGAATTTGATAGAAACATATATCGCGTGATTAATGCCCTCGCGACTGGAGTTTGTGCAGTTGTGTAGAGCAGGCTGGTTGGTCTAGTTCGAAAGAGTCCGGTTGGTGGAATCCAACTCAGCGCTACTGGCGCGAACAACAGACAGAAGGGACTAATCACAAACGAAAACTGCTTGGACTCAATTATTGCCAACCCTTTTTGATCAAGCGGTTGCATCTTCAATTGCACAGTAGGTCTCTTGGCAATACATTAGTATGCTCTTTAAAACAAACAATATACTTCACTATCCAATCATCCAAAATAACGATTGCTTACGCCCAATGAGCAACAGGAACAGGTAATAATATCACAATTAGTAATATATTTGCAGAAATTCAGTTCGAAAGATAAAACGCAGACTAATGTTGCAACTGAGCATAAATATTACGACGGTAGTAACTAAGCTGCCAGTCATCAGGTAATTAGTAAAATGTTATTTTGAGAATAAGTTTTACTAAAACGTAATGGATAGCTACAAATAGCCTAAAAGTAATATATAGACTCAAACTTCCGGCTTTACGACATTACTAATCCGGTGATTAGTGCTTAAATCCGAACAATTCGTGCTCACCGAACATGTCGTGGTGGCACATTTTGCTTGCCAACAGAATTCGGCAGTCGCAATTCTTCCAGCAAATTAACAGACGTTCTTATAAGAAGAACATCTGAAGAGGCATGCAGACAAACACCACTACACGTCGTTTCATCCATCTTTTCATAATTGAAATTGAATTTTCAATTTATTTTGCTGCAGCTGCAAATATATATACTTAGCATTTCCCATTTGCAATTAAACACTTCAAATATAATTATATTACAAAAATACTTCTAGTTTCTCTATTCAAACTGCAAAAGGAGGATATTGAACAAAGGGGCGTCCCTTACTTGATAATGTGTGCAAAGGCTATAGTAGCATTGCATTGTGGTAAGTCAAGCACTATTAAACACAGTAAAGGTAACCAGTGGCAGAAAAAGCGATAAAACAGCCAATGTTGTGCTGGAGGGCGATCAAGCACATTTGATGATTTTTGATGAAACTAAATTAATGTTGAGATCACGATTGAATCATTCTATTACGGAATGAAAGGTGGCCTTATGTGCAGATTCTCTCCCTAGGTGATCGTCTAAATATAAATGTGGTGTCAAGTTTATCTCTCTGCCTCTCTATCAGCCAAGCTAATGAAAAATTAGCTTAGAGCAACTTTACTTCTTCGTAAATATCGAAGTTATTTGAAGACAAATCAAGGTTAGAGAGATAAATATGCGAAAATAATGTAGGTTTTAAGATATCTCCACCAATCATCTGGATTCGCACGTTTCCTTTTCATTGTGAGAAAAATATTATATAACTGTTCAAAAGACCTAATAAATATGACTAATAAATAAGGTTCCTTACTCTTTTGGTCTATGAAAACACATTTTCTGCCCCATTAACCCTGTACTTAAGCGGTTATCGAATTTATCATTTGACGATTTATGTTTCAGTATTCATATTCTGTGCACACATTTATAAACTCTTTCGACTAGGTGGATCTCAGATGCTCGGTTGAGAAATTGCATGTGCCATTTCGTGGAATGACAGCTTTCCCAATCATCGCACTGAGGACAGTCAGAGTTTCGTATTTAGCTGAGTATGTATTAGTATATTTTATAAGGTAGAACACCAAATGTTAAACTCGACGTGTTCGATCAGATAAAAGCATGGGATGAATGGCAGGAAAATCTATTTTTGCGTTCAAGTCTCATTTAGGGATATCGACAGAGAGCCTGATTGACAAACACAAAGGAGAGGCTCAGCAGTCGAACATTTTCATCTCTCGAAATGTTGCATTGCACACAATCAGTTACGAATTGCATTGCGCATTCGCTGATGCAGCATGAATCACACAAATAATAACAAGTACTTCGTGCCAATGCATTTAATGATTATATATTCTACAGTAATCCAAAGCTACGAATAATGGTTATTACTGTCAAAATGAATATCAATAAAACTGCTATTTAAATACATTTGAGAACGGGTGTGACTGAGCAAATGATCGACGCTAACCCGATTTACCCAAATAATGGAAAATCATTTAGCTCACTGGCAGCTACAACAATGCACCCCAACTGAACTTCTTGCATTTTTCAAGTTATTGTTATCTAAATAGATTCATATAAATCCCTAGGCACCAAAGGTTTAGATGTCGCAGTCTCAGCGATTGAGCGGCCTGCTTTCCTTCTAGCAAGGTTCAAGCGAATTTCATGTATTGAAAAGGCCTGTCGACGGAGCACCCATTCGAATTTTGGTTAGTTTTTAGAATAAATTTAGCACACCTACCAACCTTTATTTTTCTTTCTTTGTACATTTTGAAATAAAAATCATAACGTGAAGGTTAAAATTGATAACTTTCGTTAGTACATTAAGGTTTATATATCTTGTTTTATTGACAGCTTAAAGTAATTTGGCCGATAATTTGCAATACGGATGTGGAAGTGATCTGGAAAGTTTTTAATGAGGTACTGAGAGTAACCATTTATGTAAAACGACTTATCGTATTCTTCTGATAAACTGGAAAGAAATCGGTAAATTAGCGTTACTGAAATGTCGATTTATTCACTTTTGAAAAATGAAGGAGGAAATGCAAGATTTTACCATTAAGGTTTAGAAATAGATTCGAAATAATGATATTAGGTAAAATCTTCTGAAAGAGGGATAAACCTGAATGAATTTAATCCCTAAAATCGGTTTAAATGTATCAATAAGGATCTAAGTGGGTTTTAAGCACGCTTTGCTTCCATTATAAACAGATAATCCAGGCTAGTTCATTGGAAACACCTGATAAGAGATGGCAAATTTAAGATTCTCAAAATAATTGCATTTGTGGATCACACAACTTACGCACAACGGGTCGTTTCTCTATTAAATAGTAATGTAATCATTATTTTAACTAATCCGAATGTCAAATGTGTGTTTGAATAGCGGATAACTAAAGTGCAGAAACTTATTCTAATTATATGAATTTCGTTCCCGTGATTTTATTGACTAATCACATTTATAATGATTGTCAGTGGTAAACGTCTATTTTTTAAGAAAAACGATTTATTTTTACCAACTTTATTATCTTAGAAGGTTGGGATTACGTTGCATTATTGAAAGTGTGCCGCAAAGATTGAGTAAAATTGATATCCTCTTTGTGATGAGGTTGTAATTCTTCTCACCAGCTCGTCACAATGAACTCCATCATTAGTAAATGAAACCAAAAAAACATGGTTTCCATTAAATTTTAATATATATAATGCTAATATACTTCAAACAGAATTAAATTTTCTTATAAATTTTGTTAGGTCGAAATTTGAACTCACTAGCGAATCCTTGCCATTTAAAGAAGAATTAATGATGATCATCAGATGCAATGTTAAATTACCCTTTTTTGCATTCTACTACGTTTCACTTGTTCATTTTCGGAATAATATATTCACATTTCATTCTTCATTATGTGGCATTTGACATCATGGATTAATTAATTATTAAAATTAACAGTGCATAATTTTGAATTTTAATTAGAAACGATTTAGGATAAGAGGATTGGTCACATTCAAAATATCCACAAATCAATATTAAATTATTTCAGGATGGCAAATTCGCATTAACTACTTAAGTTTTCCCTCAGTATGAATTAATGAAATCATATTTTCTTTTCGCCGATTACACACCAGCTCATCTATCAGTCAATGCAATCTCCAAAATCAAAATCACAATTTTTTTTCAAAGGTCCATCACAAGGACATATGCATTTGATTATTCATTACACAGGAAACGATTGCTGGCAACTATTATGTCAGAAGTATTTAAAGCAAACCCAGTTGATATTTGTGAATCCTTTATAAATAGACCGTTTTGAGAGAGTATACAATAAGTGTTTATTTATTCGTTTACTCATCAGTTTGCTAAGTCCTCTTTTTCGTTTCTATTGACACGGTCCTTGTTTCAAAACGAAAAGATTAGAAAAACAGACCTAGTTGAATAATCTTCTTATGAATCAAGTCTGCAGATTATCATTTGGCTGTTTATTGTTCATGTAACATAAATGCATAAGATCGACAGACAGAAAATAACGTCAATCCCATTTATTTGCGATAGCATCTAACTTATAATGATCCATGACTAACAAGCGATCAATAATATCTGCTATACCGAACTTTAGATTGCTATTGTGAAACTAGCAATTAGCATAAATTTCAGTGCTCGAAGTGTATTTTGTAAGCATTTTAAAATCTTACTCAAACAGGAATATCCATCTTGATAACCTCAATCAACTCATTTCCTGCTATTTTGTCTTCACGAGGATATTTACTGATTTTCTAATGAATGTGCTCAACAAACATCGACTTCAAAAGGCAGTGCCGGCTCGTTATGCTCCTGCTTTTCGCTTTGATGAAGGTATTGAAGAAGTAGAATGGGTGCACGAACAAATATCCTGACTTCGCGTGCCATTCCTTGCAAATGTCCCCGTCCGGCTCCAGCTTCCTACATAGACAAAATGGATTAAGAAAGCCCTTAACAGGGAGCAAGTGAGTTAGTCCTTCATTCCACTTGACAAACTCGCTCCTCTAATTCAAATGGCAGGGCACCAAGTGTGTAAACTCGCTAAGAACTGCGACACGAAGAACCTTGGCATGTACTTCCAATGCTAACTCACCGATTGAGTGGAAGGTGAATATCTCCTCCCTCCTGTTCAGAGGCGCTCTAAGAGCCTTCTAGTTTATCGGAGAGAAGAATTATTGCACCTATCGTCTTCGTAAATCTCTTTCTGTTAAAGTAGTGTTAAAACGTCGACAGAACGAGCTCTATCTTTTGCAACATCGAGTTATTCCACACCTCAGGAAAGCCACTGATACTGAATTAGCGGCTAAGGAAGAGCAGTAACGGTGATCGTACACGTCGATAAAGATGGTGTGGTGGTGGTGGTGAATGCAGAGGTGATGGAAGTCACGACAAGGTGAGGAGGCCTCTGCCCTTTTATGGAGTCTTTAGAAGCCATTCTGGCATTTTCTAAACAGCTATCAAAGTCGAGAAGCAACGAGGATGAAAAGAATATTCGCTTTCTTCGCCGTAGGGTATGCACGCATTCGAAGAAACTGACCACTTTCATTTGATTGCAGTTCTCAATGGTATTTCCATCTGGTGCCATGCCATTCCAACCGAAGACAGTCTTTTGTGGCATTAAGTCACCTGCCTAGTAATTGGTAACCTCAGATTTTATTTTCATATCCTCATAATATTAGTGAGTCGCAATGGCATTAATCACATTGGAGGAATGAGATATCAGACTGACCCACGTAATTAATTGTATCGGCCACTAGGCGCTAGAGCCGGAAGTAAGGAAGAAGGTCGAGAAAACCTTTGATGGTCCAATTTACCTCCTCCTCCTCGATCGAGGCTTAGTTAGGCCTTTTATATGTCCAGGCCGCAAGCTCGAGCCGAACGAAGAACATCCTCACAGGGCATTCCGCGAAACCAAAAGAGATCAGACTGGACATACCTCAATCAGTTTGGAAACAGATCTCTTCCTTGAAAACCATTTCAGAAGAACCTTCCATGGCTATATTCCATGGCTAGATCGCAACTACTAAGCCAACAGTGATACGTGAAATCGAGATCAATCTAAATTTTGACTCTTTGAAGAGGAAAGACGTCACTCTGACAGCACGATATTCAGCAAGTTCTATCACCATCGACTACATTCTCAGTGTGAATCGCATGCTCTATAGAGGAATTGATCGACGGATATTCATTGTAGTCAATCAGGTGTGTGGGCTGCTAATATCCTCTATGTGAATTAAACTAACTTTGATTTTTAGGGAGTAACCGATGAATCTACTTAAAGTCTTCCTTTTGATTATAATTATTTCAATTCTTTAAACATTAAAGAAAGATGTGAGCTTCCGCGGCAAGTCCACGTAAAATTGTATGGCTATTGATTCAATCAACCGTCTAACGTGGTTGAAGCTTCGCACTATTTCGGGCTGACATAAAATAAAAGAAAAACTACTCCTTAGGCATTAAAGAACATGTTGTCATTTCTGACGATCGCCGGGTGAAGGCGCCGTAAAAATTGCAAGGTAGATTACTTGGAATTGGCTTTCATTTGAATCATTTATTTAAAAAAAGGAAAAAAAGTAATAATCACCAGCAGGATTGCTTTAAAACTTAGCAGTGACTTGTAGAGAAATTGAATCATTTATGTAATTTCGGATGTCAAGTACAAACCATATATGCTCAACATTTTTGCTCTCTCTGTGTTTGTGATTGATGCTTTTTTATAGTTCTGAGCCATCAAAACAATGTCAAAATGCTGCCAAATTTTATTTTAAACAAACTAGGAAAAAATTGTTTCACATGAGCATGAAATATATTTTTACTTTTGACAGAAGAATGTATAAGTTACTGGTCTTCAATGGCTGTTTAATGTTGTTCCTTAAACAATTCTTATTATTTTTGCATTGCTAGTCATGAAAGAACTGAAAGCCTGCGAGGCGCAGGGTCACCAACTTACGTTCCTTGAACGTTGCTGACCTCTGTGTGCTGACTCAACTGAACCTCCACATGCTCCCGGTATCTTTTACTAGCTGACAGATCTTTTATTACTACATTTCTTCTAATGAAAGACTTCAAGGCATAGTTTGTTTTTTCTCTCTAATTGTTATTTTTTTAATCATCCTGTTTTTGACACGTGTAGTATACGAAGAAGCCAATGCAATTTCTATGAACATTTTTGTTGATATTTAAGAATGATATTTTTTATAAATTTGTCATGAGAAAGTCTCAATTATATTCATTCTCTAAAACGATTTTTCTGAGCGGAGTAGTAATGACGCTTCATGTTGTGTGCTTTTAAACAAAAAAGGTGGCTATTCAGAATGTGCTTCGATCGTGATTAGGCGGATAATTCATTAAACAAAACCACAATATGAGAGCAAATAAGGGACAGAGGCAAATTCGTTAATAACTATTTTAAGTGCATTTTTGAAATTTTAAACAAATTCGGTTGCCAATATGTTATGAATTAATTGGTAGTGTCAACGTCATACTAAAGAGAGAAATTACAGAGATCCATATATTGTATATTAAACAAACTCTTACTTAAACATTTGGAGGAATTATTTTTATAACATTTCCATAATTATAGTAAGGCCTCATTTCATCAGCAGTGATAAGGGATTTGATTGCTCTACAGCGAAATCGTCCTTGAATTACTATATTTTGATAAACAAAATAAACTAGTCGACGAAAAATTGTAAAAAAAACTCAAAAATAAGACAAATTCTAGAGCCACCGAATGACAAATCTTTTATATAAGAGAAGTCTGTTTGTTTACTGTTTTTAAAACCATATGTTACCTAAATCTAAACCCACAGTGACTTAGAAAAAAAGATTTGGCAACTTCGTCAGTCATGGAGTGCGAGGGGAGAAGGTGGGTTGGCTTTCGAGGGCGTGGAATCTGGTTTGACGGGTTCTTCGTGATGGGAAAATTTGCTACCTCTACTTTGGGAGTCTTTCACGAAAGCGGCCTTGAGTCTCTCTAAGCTTACCACCGTTTCTTTCCCACCGAGTAAAATATTATGCGTTTTCACCGCGCGTCTGATCATTTTGAGGGGCCTATTTTAAAGTGGCTGCAGTTGCTCCCTTGCCTTATCGCAAAGTAGGAATACGTGGATACAAGACTTCAGCTGTGGTAAGGAACTTTGGAACAGTCTCGATAAGGATGTTGATAAGTTCTGGCTGTTAATGGAGAAAAATCTAACAAAACCATTCATTTTCCACTGGAAGACCGGATTCACTTGTACACCATCTGCCGATAGAGGTCTGCTGGTTTGGAATCCCCTAATTCAAGGTTTGTCTCTAACTCGAAACTGTAACCGCATTCAGGAGTACTAAGTTTAGCTTGGTTATGGCCTCCTTCAACTTGGTAGATGCCTGCTCCTTGCTTCCTTGAAGTGGAAAGGATGGCGTGATGTAGCTGATTAGCAACGTTCTCTTAGCTTCTCCACGACTACATCGAACGTTGCCATTTCACTCGTGACTGAGTTTCAGCATAGGCAAACTAACTTGCTGCACAGCTAAGTAAAAAGGGGCTTTAATTACTTCTTCCAGTTTAAGCCAATCAAAAGGGTTAAAAATTATTTATTACCAAATTAACTTCAAAGATCCTCATTATAAACAATTCCTCTCTAGAATATTATTGAATTATTAAATGTTACTAAAGATGGTAAGAACAACTCCTGAGCACAGGGAGGTTCAGGTCCGAAATACACAGAGGTCATCACCTTACAAGCTGTGCGGTCTATGCAGTGATAAAAATTTTGTTTTGCTGAGAAGACATTCCGATAACTGCTCTATATAAGCCAAGGAGTGTAGATAACATTATTTTTCAGCATACGAACCATGTTTCGTATTTTGCTGAATAGTTTCATCATTCTCACTATAAAATTCTTTGGTTTGGCAGAATGCACAGTTTGTAAACTCATTTATTTAACTGATTCCTATTATAATGTGGTAGATAAAAGGTTTATCTTTTATTCCAGGTTATTCTCTCCCAACTTCCGAAGAAACGAATGCTTTAGCTAGCAACAAATTCATTAACGCTTTCAAAGGGACAGACCTTGGGGATAGGCTGATCATTTCGCACTACCCAGAAAATGATGTGTGGCATTCAAGTTGCCGGAAAACGCATGAGTTGAAATCGATGTACGTTTGTGAAACGTCAATTAATAAAACTGAACTAAAGGAATATGAGGTAAATAATGTAAGTCGCAATTTCAACTGCTTATTTTATTATTCCAACGTATATTTTCGGCTAATTTTTCATTAATAGCCCATTGCTCATCGTTTGACCGATTCAAAAATGCCTATTTTCTCAAAGAATCTACGTTTCGATACAGATTATAATTTGACAGGATACGATGCTTTAACTTTGAAAGAAACACATCACTACTGTGCTGAGAAATGTGACCTCCCCAGATGGGCCTGCAATTCGAACTGCAGGAATTTATTTGATATGTTGAAAAGACAAATTGCAAACTTATAATTAATTGAGTGAATTAAATGGTTATTGTTTTTTGTCGTAGTCCTTTAATTTTTTCAGTACATTCATTGAATTTGCCTAATTAGTGTTTAAATGCTAAAGCACGTTTGATTATCTATGTTATTTGCTGGGATGGTTAAACTTCTAACTTGAACTCGTTGACATAGCGGTAAAGAAATATGAAACCCAGAAATATTAATCGCGGTATGTAATGGAGCAATTTAAAGCAACTAATAATTAGGCTTGTGAGTTTGTTTTCTTGCAATTAAAGATCGTAAATTTTTTTGATTCTACATACAAGCCCAATTCGTTTTCTAATAAATACAAAATGAACAATTTTTAAACGAAAACCAGTGAAGTTTGTGCGTTTGTTTCTTGTAATTAAAGTTAGTACAATGTAGGTCTTTTTCCTCCGGATTCCACGTACAAACCAAATAGTTTTCAAATAAAGATAGATGTTATTCCATAAATACGGTTCAGTAGAATAAGAAATGCAATTTGCCAATAGTCAAGTTGTTTTACAAGCTTGTGTTCTAAAGGGTTTGCAAGAAGATGTGCTCTGCATTTAACTAATATTTGCGGTGGAGAAATTAGAACCCACTAAGGAAAACGTGTTCTCTGTTTCATACCAATAATTTTGCCATTCATGCACTTCTAATTATTTATTTAAGGGTGCTTATACGAACGAATTCAATAAAATATTATAATCGAATTCGCTTTTTAATAAAAAGTAATTTTTATTTTAGAATAAAAGTCAATTTTTACGTTACTCCGTGCTGCGATGATAAATTCAATGGAAATTGAGCCAATTATAGTTATTCATTAAGAAAAATTGTTAATATGGTTAATGAAACTGATATTTTGATCAAAATAAACGGATAAGAGATAAGCAAATATTTTAAGCCTGATAACGTTAACAAGACTTTAATTATTCATATTTACCTCATTATACATTTTTGAAAAGTGCAGTTTTTCTGGCTTATACGAGCAAACTTTAAACGTAAATTATCAAAACACCAATGAGGTATTTTCACCATTACGCGATTGCAATTTGTTCAAATAAACGTTAATGAAGCTCGATTAACCTTTGTAGCTCAAAATCGAACCACATTGGTGTTATTTTATATATAAATATGTATATTGTTTTTCAATCGATCGGCATCGAATGCCTTATTAAAAAAAGCTCAAATAATTTGTTAACTACAAAAGATTTTCAAAGATATATATAATTTGTGTCAATCTCGTTAACGAATTGACAATATATTACAAAATGCTGTGATTCGGTACGCTGAGATGCGAATCATGCAGCTGCCTGGGATATGGCAAGCGGCACAAGAATTTTTTGAAATGGAAGAGATTAGAGGGAATTTCTAATGCTAGCAATTATTAGAAGGCCGGAGGCATAGTACGAGTTCTAATTAGGCTATTGTTAACCCAGTGGTTTTTTAGAGTCTAGGCAATATATGTTGAACAATTGGCTTTTTGTAAATTACTGACAAATGAGTTTTTAATAGGTTTAACCTTATTGTTGCCAAAAGTCATAGTGTTGTTTCTTGCTTGTATGATTTTGTCTACACTTTAATTAATTTTATAGTGAAGAGGAAATCTCCAAAAACATTAACCTTGGTTGTTTTTGAATGCTCTGGCAAAAACGTGCTAGATACACTGGTCAAACAGATTGCAAGCCTGATTTCCCTGATTTGCATTTAAATGTTACTCCCATTTATTGGTTGAACAACCCCTTTTATCTCCACTCTTACCAAATTAATCCTTTCAATGTGATTATAAACACAAATCCTATTAGAGCAAATTAACTCTCACTTTTTTCAATCCTAAACCATTTTAAATAAAAAAGAAAGATCCACTCATTAAAATAGTAGGTTTTATCTCTGGTACAATAAATAGTTGATTTGACTGCGCCTTAAATGGCGTAGAGTTGACTGCCTATAAGGTTTTTTGAATTGAATAAGTATTGATGAAATTAATTCTTGTCGTGTTCTTGTCTGGTCTGGTCTGGTCATACCGTTTATGTAAACCAAAACTGGAAATGTATTTTCCACTCGAAAATTTTCAAAAAGACAGTGAGTTCTTTTAATTACCTCCAAAACACATTGAACTTTTTGAAGTTTGGAACATTATTGAATTTTATTGTAATAATTCAAATTCTACAAGGGGCTATTGTTTGAATAAACAATCAATTAGCATTTGCAAAACAAATAACATGGATCTTAACATTCTATATTAAAATAACGTGGATCTCCCTTTTTCTCAAGTAAATGTCGGCGTTGATCAGTGAGGTCCCTTTTCTGAGAAACATATGTTACTCCGTGTGTGACATTCAGAATTAGTAGTATTAATCAAATCGATTCTCAAATCTTAAAAATATATATTGGATGATTATCAAACAAGCACGTTACAAGCACTATTAACTACCTATTAAAAAATCTAACCGAGGTTTGTAGACATAGACATTTCATAGACGTTTAATCGAATACTTGATATTTATTTAAGATATCTACAACGTGGATATTATTTGTTTGAAAAGTTCTCACCGAATGCTTTGAAAGTGCTTCAACGGTTAAATGTGTTTAATGCACATTAGCTAGAATGCTTAAAAATACAGTGAACGTTATTGATTTAAAGTATAGTAATTCTTTTAAGACAGAATATAGATCAAATGCCTGCTGCAGGCCTCATTATCTCTCTGAGGACAACTGTCAAAATGAATATTTTATTGGAGTCTACCGTCTGAAAAATGTGCATCAATTCATGTCAAAAATTCACAATAACCATCATAAGGATGTTTCTTGTTAATAATTCCCAATTGTTATCTAGTTTTCTTCATTTTTGAGACGGACTCCTTTTTTGTATCAGACCCTGCGACGCTTAATCGTCGAATTTATGCTGTCAAATACGTCGTAGCTGCCATGACTCCAAAATGCATTTTTGAAATGAAATTAAAAGCTTAAGAAAGCATGAGTAAATAAATTTAAAGGGTATTTGGTCATTCAAATAATATGGCTGTTTGATTACAATAGGTAAATATAATCAATTGTAGCGCTGAAAAGTCAATTTAATTAAATTATATGATTATAAGTGCTATTAACTCTGTAGAATATCTGTTCAAATGGAATAAATCCTAAACACAACAATGCAATTAAAGACAAATTCATATATGCTGGCGATATTAGGTAGTAATAACGAATCTGCCGGTCATGAGGTAAATCGTAAAAGGCTCCTTTGATGATCAGTTGTACAGAAACGATATGGATGTTTAAAATGTACTCCAAACAATATATGGAAATAAGCTTTCGGCTTAACGCCATCACCAACATTACACACATCGGCTGTGAGAAACACGGTGATTAGTGCTCCAATACCCACGGTTCCTGCGGACCGGACATGCGAGGTGACTCTTTCCGCTAATCCATCGCAGCCAGGATGACGGCAATGGTCTAGTAAAGAAAAAGACAACAGAATATGAAGAACATCTGAAAGATAATATAGAAATACACCACTTGAAGTGGTTACCTCCGTCTTTTCGCTATTGAAATTTGTTTAACTTATTTTTATATTGAATCCCTAGATTAGAGAAAAACTATTTTTTCCTATCCGTTTTCATGCCATAAGTCTAATTGTCCTTGCTTTTTAAGAGAATGCATCCTAGTGTTTCTGCTGTATGAATTTAGGTTAGTCGAAATGCACCTTTTACATGCCCGAAATGTTGCAAACTACTATAAAATAACGATATCGGGTAGTTTAACTGACCAAAGTGAGTAGATGTTTGTAACATATTATTTCAATTTGGTTGTCCGGATCCAATGATTTGCTTGCAGGTAGTGATGCAGTGCACACCACAGGAATGCATAAATAATGCAGAACTGTTAAAGGTAATGGGAAAATTTCACATTCTAAATGGATTTATCAGATGTTGAAAAACATAAAAAACGATGTGCATCTTCTGAGACCCGTAGCTATGAGTTAAAAGTCATGCTACATTTACCAAAAATATTTCAAACCCAATTCAATGGAATTTATTGCGAATAAATAGGTAAACACATGTCAACAATTTATGATCATATATTGAATAAATTACACTTTGATCTACAATTTCGACAGAAAGGTGTTTGCTCATGGTGGATTTGCTTTCAGAAATGCAATTTAGATCCTGCTGAAACAATTTGAACTTCAAGTCCGTTTTACCTCTTTTCCGAAATGAAATCTAATCTTACGAGTGCATTTATTAAAGCTCCATTTAAAATAAATTTAAATTCTAGTCCAAATCTGTTAGTCTATCTCCCTCTTATGCCCCAGAAAAATTTAAATTTAATAAAATTTAGCTTTTCCGAGTAGTATTCTACATGAAAAAATGTATTTCATAATAATCAGTAGACGATAGAGGAAAAACAATAAGCATTCGTAATGATCTGTTATAAATGAAGATTGCAAGCAGAAGTACTTTTACGCGAGAAACTAATTTTCCTACCCAGGCCCATCGAAATTAGTATATTAGGCACGCTCAATTTTCCAACTTGACTAAAATTCAAGGGTCAAAACTCAACACTATTAAGCAATTAAACATGTATGTTGATATCAAAGCAATTTCATACAGATCGGTAAATCGAAGCCTTACCCAACTGGGTGATGTTTACACAAACATTCAAATAATCGATAACAGATGATTTCAGGAATTGAAATTGCTTTAGAGATCTCAATCAGCTTTTAATTAAGGACAGTTTATTTAAGTTATTTTTAAATCTGCTCTCCGTAAAGCAATGTCGGTCTTCTTTGAACAATTAAAATATGTTGGCCTTATCAAAACTGGTTGAGAGAATCTTACTTTGTACTTCTAAATGCATGATATGCATCCATGTAAATAAAAATTATGTTAGAGAACTTATGTTTTGGAGAGTTTAATCATATGAGTATTTAGACATTGATTATACAATTGCATTGCTAAATCGGGAAAAAATTTCTGAAACACACAAGATATTGGACATTTTGGTACGGAGAAAATCACTTTCTATAATGGTCATGGAGCTCCCATTTTATTTGTAGAAGTTATTCCGATCTTGACGGTGTTTAACTGTATTTCTCCTTAGTCAACTATTTAAGCAGTTACTACCACCCTGTACATTGAAAGTCTTTGGAATTCATTTAGACTGTACTACTTGCAAAGATTGCAAATGCTAGCAAAGTGTATTTCGCAGTGGCTGCATATATATTCTCATTTACCTTGCCCTCATTGAGAAATAAGACAGAAACAGCTAGTTTGTTACATCTATGAGATCAGTTTTGCAGGACTTGATCAGACTGGGTTAGAGAAATTGAATAAATCATAAGCTTTGTATGGCTTTGGAATACCTAAATCGTATTTACTTACTTGAATTTAAAGCATGTAGACATGCATGAAATGCAGATCTGAGAGACTGAAATGAGGCTCTTTTTATCAAGTGCAACGCCCTGGGATTTTCAATTTTTACTTCAGTCGATTGGAGGTGTCTGAGAAATCGTCCAGGTTTTCAATTTATTTCCTTGCGAGTTCGTGCATTGTAACAATTTTTTTCACGTGAAAGGGAAATATTATTAGAATGAGTTTCCTCAATTTTAACGCTTACGCTCCAAGATGTTATGGCATTACTTTCATTTTCTAAAATAGCCATATTTGTGTCATTTTCAATAGAAATCATAAATAGCAATGCGATAAAGACGTTTTTGTTTTACTCTAGGCGTCGATGTGCAACAGTGGTATCTAAGATGACTGTACCAAATACCAGATCACCTGAATACCTTGTGACTGAATGCCACTTCACAAGCATTTCCTTTCCTTATTTGATCAAAATATTTAAGCCAGTCAACTCTTTTTTGCACAGACTCTTATTGACCTTATATTTGTGCATCGACATCAACATAACTTCCACTGAAGTCATGAAGATGCTTGGAATATCGAATTCCATCGGGATCATTGTTCTGCGCAATGACTTATTACATCTCTACCTTCTCTACGTCTTTCTCTTCTCGGTGTAAACCTCATCGACGAATTCAAACTCTTGTAATATTTTAGCTACGGACTGAACTCTACAAGACTCAGGTTCCTATTACATCCACTTCCGACGTGGGCAGAAGGAGAGCAAATTTTCCCAGAATTCCACATCTCCCTCCCCCTTCTCCTTAACACTGACAAGGAAGCAGGCTGCAGCATTCGTTCACAGGAAATAGCTCTAAATGCAATGTTAGTGAAATACGGAATACCGACCAATGAACATTGATTCAACTGTCAAGCATAATTGTTAGGTAATACCTTTCAACTAAACCCCCAAAATGAAACAAGATATAAACTAGTGACGAGACTATTACGCCTTTTCCGATAGCTCACAAAAAATCCTTATTCAACCTCAGGAAGTAGATAAACAACTGAAATACTTGCAGGAATTAGAGTAAGCGAAAACCATGCACTCATGCAAACTGGGGTAACTTCCCTTCTAACTACCTAAGACTCCTAGTAACAGATTGAACGCAACTTTCGACAATGGGCTTGTGCTGTAGTTCAAGTGTGAGAAGGAACAGCCCTGAGGTGGTGGGACAGTTCACGACTCCGAGGAGAGTACGAGAAACGTAGTACCGGTAATAGTCTGTAAAGTCAAATTCCCTAAGGTCTAGAATACCTGGATGTAGAGCAAAAGAACCATGCTGCGACGGGAACGGAGGCGATAGTATGTCTAGATTCGGAGGTAGATTACCGAAATATCTCTATGTTCAAGAATGTAAGAGTCACTATATCTGCTGAGGGAGGTTAGGAGGCAGGGATCGCTAAATTATTACTGTCTTGGTGGGGTCGCAGGGTCCTATGAAGGAGGAGAATGTGCATTGTGCTTGGGCATGGCGTTGGGGGTTACAGACGCATTGGCTGGTAGTATCCTCCGATACCCAAACAACTGTTTATAAAGCGGTACTCTAGTCTAGAATGTTACCCCATTTCATACATATGTACCTATGTATTCACTTGAAGCCACCACCTCATTCTTAACTATTAACGAGTGGATAAGCACGTGCTGATCTGTTGATCAGAGGACACGCACAATGATATGCTATAAGTCGCAATGTCGTCCATCAAGACCACGCTATTTTCTGGCTCAGTTCAAAGGAATGTGCTGTCGGGAACGCTAACCGCATCTTAAATTCTAACAGTCACCATTCCAAAATGTATTTTCAAGAAAAAGTCTATTAGCATTCATTTTCTCTTCCGCTTCATCTCACCACAACTATCCCATGCATTTTAGGAATGCTGGTTTCCCAAACGAAAGCTGAACTTCATTGTGAACCTGCTTTCTTGCCAGGGTACCCTGCCAGTGGAAGGTTGCACACTGATTCTCATTACCCCACAATTACAGGGATTCCACATGACAAAATCAATATTTTTTATTCGACTTCAATTCCGTTTAGCTTTTTCCTAAAATCCTTTCTTATTAATTTATGGGAAAAGGATAAATACTTTGAAAAATGGAACTGGTGCAAGTATTGCTGTGTTCAATGCACCTATGGATATAGGAACTGGGGTGGCCTACTTAAAGTCCTTCACCTTATTTAAGGATCCTGGATTACGGTCTAATTGCCCCTGGATTGATAAAATGCCAATATCATTTGTGACATTCCTTTGTATTAAGCAGTTAAAAACTGCTAGCTGATTATCCTTTTAGAAAAGCGGATCCCCAACGTCAAAGTCAGTTGTACCAGGCTGAACTACTTTATGACTCTCAAGTTAATTTGTTGCTCGCAATTGGCAAATCACTATGACATGACGAGACGCCTGAGAATGTTTATACTGTACGCTCCACTAACCATCACTTCCCTTTCTTCCTTCCTCCCTTGCTTCCTACCTCAATTCTAGTCATTCTTTCTACTATTTTCTTCAATAAATTTTATGGCTAATTAAGCTTAATTAAAAAGGTGGTACATATTTAAAAAAATATAAATTCAAAATATAATAAAATTCTGCCTGCGGCCTTTGTCATCACATTGTTGCATTGGTTTGCATTAAAGATGCACATCGTATGGATTAAAATAGATTATTGTCTCCTTGGCTTTCACAGCATTTCTTTCTGAATACCAGTTATTTGTTTCCTCGAACATATTCTGATTTTCAGCAAGATCTTTTTTATTCAGAGAAAAAAGGCTTTGTTCATGTTTACCCTTAAAAGTCCAGTCATAAACCAAGGAAGTACAACATGGCAAACTTAGCGAACTGGCACTGACAGTTTTTAGGTATGCCAATATGATCCAAACAATTTTCAAAATAGAGCACGTGTACTTAGGGGGTGACATCTGCGTTAATGAGGGACAAAATGGGCTAGCTGGGTATTTTCGACGATAGCTAAACTTCTATCATCGAATAAATAAGTGACATACATTTTGTTATGAGTGAATATCTGTTAGTTTATTTCCTACTCGAGATCTTCTTCTTTGCAGTCTTCCAGATGCACAGATTGGAGTGGTATTTTGCGGAGAGATGCAGATAATAATTCAATTACTACCAAGAATAATGATTTTTTCATGCAGTTTTAGTACAATAAATGTGATTGACGAGAAAATTGCATGGCGTTGAGATACTTCTAAGCAAAATAGACATTTTTATCAGAATACATCGCTTTACCTTTGAGGTTTATAAGCTGGTTGAGACTAGGAAAATGTATTTTTGTTTTACATGAGCACAGAATGCATTTTTCAGTGAAAAAATTGTTGGACTGAAAATACGTTACGATGATATGCTTCACTAAAATATTTATGTTCCACTACAGATATGGTAAATATAGTAGAAAGTCAGGTAGGCCTGATTTAAGGAGATAACCATTCCAAACATGTGCACAGTCATAGCTGATTTCGCTCCTTAGTTTCTGCACACTTCGTGATGACTGGGACTTCCGCTGAAGTCATTGCTGCTGTCTCCATCTCCACTTTCGCCAACTGGACCACCGTTCCTCCTGCCTGGTCAGTTACATAAATTTCTGTAAATGTATACTTAGAACTGTGAATGCTTTCTATAGACAGCAACTTGAGGCAAAATATTATTTTGATTTATTTGTGTTAATTGGATTACTTTTGACCAAAAAATGCAAAACATACTGATCTTCAATGGCTGTTTAATGTTACTTTTTAAATAATCATTATTATTTTGGTATTGCTAGTCATGAAATACCTGAAAGCCTACAAGGCACAGGATCAACAACTTGCGTTTCTCGAAAGTTGCTCACCTCTGTGTGCTGTCTCAACTGAACCTCCATATGCTCCGATATCTTACCAGCTAAAATAACTTTCTAGAACTTACTACATTTTTTTGAAAGACTTTGACATTTGACTACTTGGATGCAATACTGGTTGGAAAATATACAAAAGGACCAAACAGATTCCAGCATCATTTTGACTCGTAAACATGGTTATCAATTTTGTAGAAATAATTCAAAAGCCTGTGCAGAAAATGAGCAGCAGGTGTGAGGCTTTAATTAATTTTCCGGTTTTAATGAGGATTCATAGTACTGATTGACTTAAGCTTCATGAATATCCTCTGTGATCGAATGAATCCTGTATAATCCCTATTGAGTTTATGTGGCTGTGAATTTGTTATGCTTAAATCTTGTGGATTAATAACGCGAAAAAAAATTATCATTTGGAAAGGAATTTTCAGGATTACTACTAGCCATGAAATACCAGGCACATGGAAAACTCCTCATCTGACCTCTGGTTCTGGACGTGACCTCCTTAATGGAATCATGCGACAGATCAGGTGAGCATGAGACCATGGCAAGTACTGCAGATTCAAAACCCAGTCCCCTTGGATGAATACGTAATACACTTAAGAATCAGAAAGTTTTGTCAATTACGAGCTTGGAAAATAAATTTTCGCAAGATTACTAGTTGAAGTTATTCATTTTGCAGTTAGGAAACCAAAATGCAGAGGCTCTGATTACACTAAAATCTGACTTTAACAACAGTGCAATGGGTTAGAGAAAACAATTATTTGTTGATTTATGGCAACGAATCCCCGAAGAAAAGTGAGATTCTGCCATGTTGACAATTGCACTTCCACAGTTGTGTAGGTTAGATATTTGTAAAATAATAATTAATAAAATGGTCCTCAATCTCTCTAGCCAATAACCTAATCTTTATCCTGGGCCTGACCTTATTATTTCAACCGAAATAGCCGTGTTAGCTCTTACTGAATGATCTTAAAGAAGCGAGATACGACTCAGAGATAACTGCAAGTGTTTAGTCACCCTACGCTGACCTGAGAGCACAATCTCATCGCTAACAAGCGACACCCCTTAACTCAAAACCAATTCACCTAAGTGTTTACCAACAAATTCGGGTCAACCGGAATCTCAACACATTCAGACAAACCCTGCATTTAAACACTCTTGTATGGCGTCGTAGATCCCTCAGGACGAGAATCCAGCATGACGATCTCATCTATTCACAATGCACCGTCGAGCGCTTAAGAAGCGCCAGTTTTATAACATGGATAAATACCTCTACAAACAGTAATGCGAGTCCTGTTTGACTAGAAACCGACGTCGACATCGATGTAGAATAACATGGTTGTGCTTTTCAAAACAAAAAGGAAAAAAAGTCAATCCCTACCATTGTCTTCCTTTGCAACAAGAACAAATCTATCTCAAAGAATCGAGACACGCAATTAAAATGTCTAGTAGGCTCTCTGGATGATTTTGAAGAGACGAGACACCGCCAACAATCGCAGCTAAGAAGCCATGAAACAGTGTTATCCAGACGTAATAAAAGTGTGTGAACCAAAAGGGCGTGTTTTGGGCAAACAATTAACTATCCACTAATCCATTAATGTAATTCCTGTTTGGACAAACGCGGACTATGGTGGCAACGTGAAATCCGCAGTTTGTGATTTTTATAAAATACTTACGAGGTTGAGTCAAAGGAACGCAACTTCGATTGGGAAGCCAACATATACGTTCCCATCACACCGTGAAGTGTTCGCGCACTTAAAACGTGCGGTCTTCAAAAGGCTAATAAACGATTAAACGCCTATGCGCCACTTGGAGAAATGTAAACTTAATCAAAAGCCTATTTTGCCAGTCCAACGTTCATATTTCTCAGAAATTCCAAATATTTTACAATAATATCAAATTATCTTATCAAATCCACTTCCTCCTCTTTAGTTTTCTTCTCGAACAGCATTTAGAACCTACAAACGGGAGAGAGCCACCGCGACTGTATAACTCCAGAAAATTATATTTATAATTTTCTGATTTGTTCATGTATAGTTGTTTATGTTTTAAGTCGTTGCGCATCCGTTTTCTGGTGGCCTGATATCCTAGCGAAAGAACGTAATATTACTAATCGCAGTACTTTAGATGGCATTAATACCTCTTAAGTACATATTATGGCGACACATATAGAAGAACTCATAGCGGCTTTGACGAATTCACTAAAAGCCCAAACCAGTAAACCAGAGGACATCATAAAAGAAGTGCCAAATTTCGATCCCTCATCTGGCAATTTCGGCCTCTGTTTACAAATATTTTTAAATACATTTGATCTAACTTTTACACAGATTACAGACTATATAAAGAATCGTCTGCTGTTAAGACGATTGAACAAGTATGCTCATGAGGCATTTATACACTACAGTCACCCCCAAGAAAACAGCAGATCTTACGCTGGATGAAACAATTTCAGTTCTGCACATTTTATATTCAAACGAAAAATCCCTATGTAACGCACGTTTCCAGAGTCTAAAAACCACTATGGAGCCTGGAGAAAGTGTCTGAGACTACACCAGCAGAGTCAGAAACTCTGCTCGGAATTCCAATTCGACTCGTAAAATTATCAGATCTTTTAAACTTTTTTTCTCTGTTAGTTTTAAGAAGCCCCGATTTGTCTTCGGTCAGAGCACAGCTAACGGCTATCCTCGACAGAGATCTCAAAACAACTGACCAGGAATTAGCAGACGCATTCATTCGAAATCAGAGTTTTGAAGATAAGTCTTTTTGCGTAAGAGCCAAGCATTGTCCTACAGAAAATACTAATCATTTAGCCAGTTTCGACAACAGCCGTCATCAATCCAAGTCACCGTGGTGCAAGTTTAATGGTCAATTCCATTTCTACCGCGATCGCATGTCTCTCAACCACTCTTGTATCAAATACAAAAGAAAAAACCACCTGGATGCTTCTTGCACTCAAAACAAAAAGGCAAATTATTCTCCTAAATTTAGTAAAGGTCACAACAACGTACAATCAAACGGTTTACACGCGTCGTTTCAAATAAAAACAAACAGACGCAGGTATGTTGCCGTTGAGATAAAGGAAAGGGAAGTACGTTTACAACTGGATACGGGCTCCGACATAAGTATAATATTAGTTGATATGGGGAATAACCTCGGAAGCCCAGAATTAGAACCCATCAATTTCACAGATTTAAGCGCTTCGGGTAACACAGTGCCCATCATAGGTGCACTAAATTGTACTATTAGTTGCAATAAAAGTCATACTCAACGGTTTGCTACATCTCCTGGTATAGTAGTAACCCTCTAGAGCTGGACTGGATTGACAAATTCAACATTTTCAGCGACCGCCAAGAAACCATTGGTCCACCGATAGCCCACACTATAGATAAGTTCAACTTAATCGAAAGATAGCACACTATCTTTAGGGAAGGACTCGGAAAATGCACTATGACGAAAGCAAGTCTTGAATTGAGACCGAATGCATGGCCATCGTTCGAAGCGAAAAGACCCGTTTCTTTTGCAGCGCAGCATGCAGTGGAGACGGAATCAGAACGCTTGCAACAATTGGAAATACTTCATCCGGTATCCTACTCGGCCTGGGCAGCGCCTATCGTAGCAGTTCGGAAGTAAAATGGTACGGTACGCCCATGTGCAGACTTCTGGACAGGATTAAATGACGCATTGGAGGCAACCACTACCCTCTTCCATTAGCTGAGGACATATTTTCCATTCTCAATGGCGGCCATTATTTCCAAAAGTGGACCTCTCCGAAGCATACTTACAAGTCGAAGTGGAAGAAGAGTCCGTGAACTACGCACTATTAATACCCACAAGGGACTATTTCAATTCTCGAGACATCCTTTCGGAACCCAAGCCGCTCCAGCCATTTTCCAGAACACGATGGACAATATGATAGCGGACTTCCTGTCACCGCAACATACTTAAACGATGTTATCATCATGGGTCAAACGGAACAGGAACTTCAGGATAAGTCGTAACTGTTGGTGGGACGAATCACACAACAAGGGTTTAACCTCAGACCGGAGAAGCGCCCAGACCTAGATAATAGTAAGGCAATAAGAGAAATGTCCATACCAACAAACATTTCCGAACTAAGATAATTTTTCCCTCATTACAAGACGTGAGGGCTCAGTTAAACAAGCTTCTCGGAAGGAACTCCACCTGGAATTGGTCGGCAGAGTGCAAGAAGGCCTTCGAAAAACATAAAGGATGCTAAGCTCAGAGTTACTGTTAACTCACAATGATCCGACTTTACCATTAATCCTCGCCACTGATGCTTCTAACTACGGCGTAGGAGCGGTAACTTTACATATGTTCCCTGACGGATCAGACAAGGCAATAGCACACGCTTCTAGAACACTTTTGTTAGTGGAGAAAAATTACAACCAGATCGAAAAAGAAGCTCTAGCTATAATATTTGGTGTAAAGGGGTTCCTCAAGTTTTTCTACGGAAGACATTTTGAACTTTTAGGTGACCATAAACCACTTTTATCCATCTTTGGTTCGAAAAAGGGTGTTCCAATTCACTCAGCGAACCGTCTACAAAGATTGGCAACCATTCTAATAGGTTACGACTTCGAGGTGAAATTCTGCAAAACTACAGACTTTGGTCACGCGGATGGATTATCAAGACCAATTAAAAGAAAAAGCCCTCCAGATGAAGAAGTAGTCGTCTCCAATAAAACTGCCAAAATTGGTACACTTCAAGTGTTGGCCGAAACAATACGCCATACGTCTATTACTTAAACGGAGATAAAAAAGACCACATCGGAAGACAGGGTTCTTACAAAAGCAATACAGTTTACCCGCTCTAGATGGCCAAAAATCCCACCTCAAGGAGAATTATCAGAGTTGTATCATCGACGCAATCTCTTATCAGTCGTAGACGCTTGCTTAATGTTTGAAGACAGAGTCGTCACATCTTCCACATTGGACACCCTGGTATATCGCGGATGAAGTCGCTCTCGCGCGGATACGTTTATTGGCCAGGTCTGGACAAAGATATCGAGAAAATGGTAAGGGAATGTGGCAGATGCCAACAGGCAGCGAAATTCCCTAATCGTGAAACCCCGGAGCCGTGGCCTTCAACCAATTCACCATGGACACGCGTCCATTTGGATTTCACAGGACCAATAAACGGAATCTGGTATTTAGTCGTCCTTGATGCTTACTCAAAATGGCCAGAGATCGTTCCAATAAAACAGGCAACTACTAGCGCCACCTTGACTTCGCTGGATCGAATCTTTGCGATACATGGAATTCCAGAAACAATAGTGTCTGACAATGGCACACAATTCCATCAGCTCAATTTGAACAATTTTGTAAAGATAGATGTATTAAACACTTACGTATACCACCTTACCACCCTCAATCAAATGGACAAGCAGAACGCTTCGTCGACACCCTAAAACGAGCTCTTTTCCAAACTAAGGGGGAAGGGACGACTGACGAGATTCTACAACGTTTCTTGTTGGCCTACCGAACAACCCCGCTTCCAATACTCGGGGGAAAATCTCCAGCGGAAATGCTCATGGGTCGAAACCTTCGAACTACTTACTCGGCTTTGTTACCTAGAACAAGAGCTCCCCGGACAAAAAAGAGCTTTGAGGAGTGGATTTAACATTGAAGATAGCGTGTATGCACGAGATTTCCGGAACAGCCATAGCTGGACACCAGCGGTAATCGAAGATCGAAAAAGAAAAGTAATTTACGAGGTGGATGCTGATGGCGAAACGTGGACATGACACAAGAATCATCTACGACCCCGTCAACAGATTCCCAGGGACTCCATTTCCCCTCCACCGCTGTTGCTGTTGTTGAATACCTTTGATTTATCCAACCCGATTCCGTGCCACACTCAATCAGAACAGACACCAACCCTCCGAATATCGGGAAGGATCCGACACGTACCCCAACGACTTCAAGTCGATCCAAAGGAAAAGACGTACACGAAATCTTAACAGGGGAGGAGTGTTGTAACTCCAGAAAATTATATTTATAATTTTCTGATTATTTCAGACTATAATTTATTTTACATTTGCCATCCACTGTAAATTATGTATAGTTGTTTATGTTGTTACTAGGGCGCGTTGCACTTCTACGAATATATGTTTTGAGTTGTTACGCATCCGTTTATCTGGTGGCCTGCTATCCTAGAGACAGAGCGTAATATTACTAATCGCATTACTTTAGATAGCATCAATACCTCGTAAATATATATTAATCGGAGATTCCGACAAGGACCTCATCCACGGTAGAGTCTTCAGTCCTCTGAACTCACATCTTGACTCGAGAATCACAAACTCGCATTTGACAGAAATCGCCTAGCAGGCGGGTTGAATAGACGAATTTCATCGATCATTTAGTCTGGCCATGCTCTAATCAACTCTTCAAGCTAGGAGAATTCTTTTGTAGCCAGATTTAGTGTCCTTTGTTTTAAAGTGATCTTCCCTAATAAAAGAGAGTTTGATTAAGCAAATGTATGTATTGTAGTGCTCTAGTATAGATTTGGGGAAGTCTTTTTCGTAACGGAGATAGGAAGTTGTCAATTTAATCATGTAGAAGTGGGTCCTATTAGTGCAAAATCACTCTTTGTTGAATATAATTACTTTTTGAAATAGTATTCCTGCACCTTCCTTGCATAAGCATAATATAAGGCCGGGGTTGGGCAGTCTGATAACTTCCATTTGCTCAGTTCGCCAGCCCGTCTTTTAGCTTCCTCGAGGTTTTGTAAGTGCATTCGAAAACTTTATATATGGCCATCTTTAAGGAAAACTTGAAAACACCCAACAGAACTTCCAGTAGCCTCACTGCCAATCAATGAGTTGTTTAGTGCTGTGGTATAGAATTCAATGTCAAATGTCTATATCTGAGTGGTCATTTGGCTCTGGGAAGGGTTTGAATTGGATATAAACTTAACTCGCTCACATTCTGCAGTAAATTGACTGACTTAATCTTTTTTTGAACTTTGTGACTATTGATTGTGCCACATTGTTTATTTAATCTTTCTTCATTCAGCTCGCACAATAAAGCTCCATCTATGCAAATAGAGGTCTGAAATACATAGGATTTGTTAAGTATCCATTGAACTGACTGGATCGTCGGTTTTTGACGCCACGGGATTATAGGCCAATTTAAGCTCAACCTGAGTTTCGCCTTGCATGAACCTTGAAGATGGAAGCGAACATTCCACCGCCACACTACCCTAAACAACGGATTAGTAGGTTTACGATTTTGGCATAAAACAGGTTTAAATGTCACATTACGCCATCTAAATGAAAATCAAAAACTGTACCATCTTCGACTCTTGTGAATTGACAAACCGGAGCAAAGTGTTCTGCAGAATGCATATAAGGATTGCTATTCACTTGTGCCGACTTCGTAGGCTTCTGCTGAATTTCAGGTCGAATTCTGGTGGTATGAATTACAGAATGGCTTAACATATTTGCAACCGCTACTGTCAAATCTTCTACTTTCGCGAAATAAGTGTCGTTTGAAATAATAGTGAATAATATACGTTTGCCTGGTTCACAGTTCCCGATGGCAGTTGTCGTCGTTTGACGTATTTTTGACTTGGTGGAGCTCCTTGAGGTTTGGCAATTAGTGGTATCAGTGGCAGAATCCGAGCTATTATTACTACCTCCAACTAACTAAAATGCGTAGTGTTGCAGAACTTAATTTTAACTTTAGATAGTTAATGCAACTGTTACAAGACGTCTTCACATCGACATTCGTAAATGGAAGCACGATAGGATCCGATGCACCAGAAGCTGTGGTGATAAGTATAGCACCATAAACACCTGAGACAATCAAATTAATTAACAATCAGCTCCTGCGTCCAATGCACCTAGTGTGGAGACGAAAAAACGTTAAAGACCCACTTAGATCAGCTGATAAGAAGAACAAATACTGGCGTTGTAGAAGCAGAAGTCAACTAAAACACTTCGGCATGTCAAAGCACTCTAATCCACATAAATGTTAATCACCACAGGCATGAAACTTTGAGGATCTCAGTCGTTAGTTAACACAACTTCACATTAATTAGGAAGAAAAGCATTTTGGAGTAAACTAGGAATATTTTCCATCTTTGTTGTGATTTTAATGAGAAGATTTTAAGGTATTACTCCATAATTTTGATGCTTAGTAGAATAGTGGGTTCCTTTCACATTCTCACTGTTGCTAAGCTTCATTTGAAGTCTAAATCCAGCTTGATCGGTTTTGCTTAACCATTAACGGAGACTGCAACGTCGGATAGTCTGTTCGCATTCATAGTGTAAATGCTCAATGAAAGATTCCAAAATGGAGATTATTTCAGATCTAAGGAGTTCCTCGCCAAATGTTTCACTGACAGGGGAGGCTTGCTTGTCACATCGCACAACTCCAGGGATGATTCAATTTTCCGAGCGAACTACCCACGACACATAATCCCATACTTGCATCCCCCCTTCCATCTTTGCTTAACGTTCCATTGTACAGTTGTTTCAAATTAATCAAGATTCGACTTAACAACGGGGCAATCCGATCGTCGATTGGTATCTAGTAAACCATCTCCAAGAGAGTTTCTATATGAGCAACACACAGGGAATGTATTTATGTTAATTTGCAAAATTCAGTAATGCCGCTCAATGGGTGAATCCCTTGGTCAGTACCCCATGAATTTTATCAGGTTATTTCTTGTTGCTACCTCAGTGTAGTCATTAAAATAAAAAATAAGCAGAAGCTGAACCTCTTATAGTGCAAAAGTAATCTTCAAGTACTTACCAGCGGGAACAAAATAAAGCAAGCAGCAGTAATTAATAATTTCAAACCTAAAATTAAAAAAACTTTTTATTGTTAAATGTATCTTTGTTATAAGCATTTCACACTGTTGAAACTACTGCAAATTCTCCTAAGAGTTTGCTTAAATATATTGCAAATTAGCCCTTTCCGTTTCATATTGATAAAATTACTGACCAATTAGCGTTTTGCTGGATTTATCAATATGAAGTAGACTAACATTTCCTTGGTAGGTAAATAAAATAAGGTGCACAAATACCATCTAACAACTTTTGCATTTTCACTGGGTTCGCGTTAAATTATCTTTGAAAGAAAGTCAAAGATACTAAATTAGAAGTAAATTGCACAATCGCAACGAAAGTTCACTTTTGGTTATTATTTTAAAGACAATATTTCAAAGCATTGCTTAAATGTAGGAGGGTTGCAGAAATCAAACACGACGGAATGTCCCAGAAATCCAACCATTGCATACGGAACTGTTTAAATTCTCACTCAACAAAGAGAGAATGAAAAGATGGAAAGATTAACGTTTTCGATGACTGCGCGACCCCACTCTCTTTAGGTCCTTAAATTCAAGTACACATTAGAGCATTAAAAGCGCTGATTGGTG
>JAUOZQ010000553.1:0-31925 GCA_030710315.1 Anomotaenia brevis
ATTCAATGCGATTTAGTAATCGTGAATCTGGATACCAAGTTTAATGTCACTATGAATACAACTGATGAACTAGAGAAAAATTAGCACATTGATTTTTTTCGTTCTTTCATGTTAATTTCTACTTAGACATTAAGGCGATGTTGATTGCTTTGCTGTGATATCGATGACAAAACCCGAATCATAATAATGTGCAATGTCCTTTTCCATTGAACTTTTCTGCAACGATTTACGGGATTACAGTAAATGCTTTGTATATATACTGGTTAAATTTTAATTGAATTTGTATGTGATAAAGTAAATTAATATCCTGAAAAATAAAACTACTTAAATTTCACGAAATTCTAGATTTATTTTGAAAGTTCTTCCTGAGCTTTGCTTATTAAAGTTAAATTCAGATATCACCGAATCAAATATTGCTATTTATAGTCGCCTAATCGGTGAAAATTAACGCGCGATTTGCAGCTCGGCTGTCATTTACATCAATTAAACTAGCACAATGAATAACGAATAGCGAAAAATGATAACTCAAATCGAAAGCATTAAGCTATCATGCTGGAGGATGAGTCCCAAAAATCATGAGAATGCAAAATGAAAACGCAATACATATTGAAAGAGATGATTTCAAGTGAAGCAGTTGTTAAAAGATGCATTTTTTGTTGCCAGATTCAATCTTTTTCTAAATATTAACTATGGATTTATCATTCAACTCTAATTTGATATGGTATTGTCTCACCAAAACTGTTCGATTTCTTGCAAAGCAGACAAGGATTCTAAATTGTTCTTTTGGGCCTCTATAACTTTTGACAGGCTACTTCATTTGGCCTTGTTATCTCGCCTCCTCAAGCTTAGGCTAGTCTCGATGTTTCTCGTAACTGTTTCACCATTACAATTTGACTGCCACCACTTGTTAAGTCATGTCTAACTTCAGATGACCCTGTAACCTGTCTGTTATTTCCCAAGTATGTATGAATCACGGCTATTTGCTAAAATTGAAAACAATTAACACGGAGGCCTATCTATCTAAATTCACAAAGTGGATTCACTTCCATTCCATAGCCTCCAAATACTGGTCACCTTTGCCTACATTTTTGTTGAAATACAAGTGCGGTCATGAAATAACTATTGGCGAATGGCCGGCTTGATCTACCCTTCAGGTCTAAATCAGATCTTATAGCAATTATGTCAAAGATTGCATGACAGAAGACTGATCAATGTGTCATTTCTAGAGCTGCGCGTTGAAAATAAAGGCTGAGACGAAAGGGTGTTCTAGCAAAATGGACCTGTTTGTGCTAGCCAAAACTCTGTGATATGAAGTAAAATAAAGTGTTTTCTGTAATAAAAGCCTCTCCATTCACAAGTTTGAGCAATCATCACGCAGAAAAATAGCCATCTCCTAATTTGTGTTCATCCACCAATCATTTACAAATCATTTTCAAAGTGCCTGTGCAACTCAAGACATTTTTAACTGGGCTTTTCTCGTGTAAACATCATTTCGCTCACCGTTTTACAAGATTCTAGTACTGAGGTTTAAGTAATTTAAATTTCATGTTTCGGAGCATAAAATAATCCACCATATTCATTCAATAAATGCTTTTAAGGATGAATTTGAACATCTCTCGTTTGCATTTGCATCGGTATAAATGATTTTCGCAGGAGATTTTCATGTAAAACAGCTTATGTGTTTGACGGGGAATTGTGGATCAACTCATCTACTTTCTTCCTTGGAATCCTTGTGTGAATTTCACTCTTACATTTTGTCAAGATGTTCTATTTGGCTCATGTTTTGGCTTTCAGTGAAAATTCCATTTGGCCTATTAAACATCGAACGTGATGTTTCCCAATCTCAAACAAAAGAAACGTAAAGCATCCATGTTTGATTTCTGTCGTTAATGCGGAGAATTCAGAAGTGAAGGCGTTGATACGCATAGGTGAATCAGGAAAAATAATGATGCAAATCTGTTTTCGTTCTTGTATTAATCATGCTGTTGTATTTCTCATGTTTCCATGATGTGGGATTTCGGAGTAATTGTCGGCGTTTCTAGCCATTCACTTTTAATACATCAAATTCAAAATTCGTTCGAAATCACTCTGTGTTTATTGCCAACAGAGATTGTACTTCCAGGAGCTCCCTCACAGTAATCCCACTTCCTTTTTTAACATTTTGGATTTTGCCCTTAAGTTTTATCATCATTTTGCATCATAATTGGAAGAAAAAATTAAATTAACTTTTATCGCCTTAGATCATTTCTTATTTGACAAGAAATAAAATTCAGTACTTTCGAAACACATCAGAGTGAAATAGATGTGCGTGCTTTCTCGAATGAAATCTACATTACGAGCCAATTCTCCAAACGAGAGTGCATAAGTTTCTGAATGCCTTATGATAAAACAAAAAATCAGAAAAATCCATAATTTTTTTCAAAAAAACATTGCTTACAACGACCATTAGCATTAGCATCTCAACTATGAACCAGAATATTCGTCGAAATCTTCATTACCTTCACAATTGTAACCTAAAGCGTTATCTTTTGCATTTACGTCTGAGGTTTAATCAAATAAGTTTCAGAAGTAGGACTTAGTTTATAGACGGGCACATTTCCCAGATTAAAGGAGCGTAAAATTCCGAACATTTGCCTTTTTTATCGGTTTTTGCAGCATTTTAGAGTAACATCGACTGCTAAAACTCAAAGGTGTATTTTAATTGCTTTTAGAAAACGATTCGGAATTGCACAAATCGGTCGAATTGATTGAAAATGACAAGCGTGTAATTAACTTAGGATTGGGTAGATTCAGTGGGTTCTGCTGCGTCTTGGCCATGCCCAATTTACGTAAGTAGCTGGTGCATGCCCAGAATAACGTGGGACCTCGAAGGTAGATCTTACTCAAAACCTATTTGGGCGCTTCCTTCTGCTGGCCATACAGCCCATCCGCCGTCAGGTGCAGCACCGCATGCACCCAGCCCTCTCCGAATTCCCTAACAACGTCTTTTACGAAGGCAATCTGCAGAACGGCGTGAAAACTCAAGAAAGGACAAAGGATTGACTTTCCCTGCCCAAAACGGTCCGCTCCATGTTTTTCTACTGCACCTCGGGGCAAGAGGGGA
Organism: Anomotaenia brevis; assembly: GCA_030710315.1. Taxonomy (NCBI): domain Eukaryota; kingdom Metazoa; phylum Platyhelminthes; class Cestoda; order Cyclophyllidea; family Dilepididae; genus Anomotaenia; species Anomotaenia brevis. The sequence continues at coordinate 3,104 of JAUOZQ010000553.1, forward strand.
TCTCCAGAAATGGCGTCACCTACCACAACCCCACCGAGGTTGTCATTGTGGGGAAGATTGTCACGAAGCAAGTCCTCGTCGTCTTCGTCGTCGTTCGTCATCGTCGTCTTCATTAGTTCAAATCACTGCAACAGTCATTCCTTCTTCCGCAAACTCTCCATTAGCGGTTCGTTGAAGGTTTTTGCAATAAATAATGGGCAACTCAGTTTTTCTAGAAAGTGGAAAAGACTTAAATTACTTCAAATTTAGGTAGAATTAACTAATTTTTGTAATTTAGGAAAATTTTTAAAATTACCACCCTCTCATAGACTTAGGTTTAGTCATTATTGCTAAAATTAACTTTAATATCAGCCTCTTATTTTTCAACTAACAGTGCAATATATAGTGTATTTCCCACAAATTCAACGTAATATGAGGCTATCCATGCATTTTTGCTTAACTGCTTCTACGACTTCAGTTTCCTCAGGGACTTGATGTGTTGAGCCTCTGTGAATCGTTTAGTTAACAAACTAAAATTGGTATTTTCGTTGCTGGCGGTTTCGATGCAGTAGTTCACGAATTGGTGCGTGCCAAGTGGTGTTAATTAATCAAAATTGCTGTTTTCGACCAATTCACAGCTTGCAGTGATTGTGTATGATTTTCCACTTAAGTAAGTCACAACATAAACATAGAGCACTCTTTGATTCAAACGTGCCAGCAAATAGAAACCTTTGTTTTAATTTTAAAATGTAAGAAATCAAATTGGTCTTTGACGTAACCAATCGCAGCAAATAAGGTGGAGTATTAAAGTGATATTGAGACCTTCGTTATGGTGTCCACAAACCTGTCTTAGGACAGTGGTTAAAGAGCTTGTGCTTATCCTTACCTCTGGATTGAACGTACTTATCTACACATGAGCTGTGCAGGCCATCTCCACCTCTATAAAAAATTACTGCTAATATAGATAACCCATCTTTAAAAATGCATAAAAGGGATCTTAATTACTAATTATTGTATTAAAACATTTCCCTGTAAATCCGGTTATTTTTTCAATGAGTACGGTCATTATTGCCTGGAGAAAGAGCACCGAAAAATTTTGTTTTATTGTTTGGTTATATCTGAAAACTTCTAAGCACCTAAAGCTTCTTTATATATAAAAAGCATTATGATTTTCAAAAGCAGTTACTTGAGTTATTTGGTTTAGACAAAGGCCCGCAATTAGAATAAAACAGCCTATAGTCTAATATATCGAAATGGCCAGCATTGTTTAAATAATAAGAACTGATTTATATGTCAATGTAGAGTCCGAGTAGGATTCAAGTCAGATGTGTTCATTATTGATGGCCAACTAATTAAATATGTATATAAAGTATACACTTACTTGGAGCTTCACTCTAACCCTCCTTCGTCTCTTGACACACGGCAAAAGCGTTCAAAATATTGTCAGAAACGGAAGGCGTTCCTCATCATGAGACTGATTCGGGTGGTGAGTATTATAATTTATGAACAAAAGAGATATTTTAATATCATAAGCTGTTTCTTCTGTGCATCTGGGATCGCTCGAATGCTTACTTCCATGTCTATTCTCAACAAGCACAGGAGGGTACTTGACTCTTTCACATTAAAACCAGACAGCTTTATGAAGATGCACATTATTTGATGGTAAATGTTCGACAAACTAGGAAGAAAGCAGATCAATTCTGTGCTGTATTTGCTGTTAAGGTAGAACAGTATAAACAGGCTTCGGTAGAATCTGATTTGTTTCTACAGTTTTTGAGGTTGACAAACAGAAGTTTTTTAGAATAATCTTTTTTAATTCATCGCCTTAATTTTATTTTGCTGCTCCTAAGCCAAACAAGTGTGAACCCTGGTTAAAATCGTTTCCAAAAACGCGGGACTTAAAAAAACACTTTGATGCTGTTCGTAAATGCAGGGTCATCATAAGGTCCTATGTATCCAATTACTGTCATATGAAACTATTCATTAAATATTCATCAAAATCACAGATTCACTAATATATACAGTGAATTTGGGTAATTTCGGTCAAATATGAGAGAAATATTAATGCTGCTGTAAAATTGGCTAAATAACTAGCATTGGGTAGTTGGTCCCGGAGACAGATATATGTGAGTAAATAGGAGAAGATCAGTACGTCCTCGAGTTTGGATGCGACAACTCTGAGTGGATGCCATGGGGATTTTTAGCTCGGAAGGTGTTGCAAAAACAGGGTTCTCAAGTCCATGATGGACGCTGATACCTCTGTTTTTCATCCCCGACTCTTTATCTTTGGGAGCAAATGAATGAGTTATTGTTTTTTGTTTACGTAAATAATTTTTCGGTATAGATAGTGATCACTGAATCTGTTCCAGTGTGTCTTAGATTTCACGGGTGTTTTTTTAAGTTTATGGACTTATAATTAAGCCTTATCTCATTTTGATTTACTGCTCGCATTTTGTCCTGTATTCTGAGAGTCTATGCTTTTAGACTATGCTTTTGAATACTGCATATATGCATGAAATAAAAAACATTTTTTAAATTATCAAGACTTATATTGTGAAATATATTTACTATTGCCACTTTGTAATAATGACAAAGCCTTTAGAATTCGAAATTGATCTGCTACTGCCTTTAGGTTGCAAAAAATTAACACATATTTATGAGTCGTAGATTAATAGTCGTGGGATGCATAAATCCAGTCTCTAGTGCATTGCTGCATTCTAAAATACTAACTGTTAATTTCTGTGGTTTTCTAAATTGTGCTTTTGAACAAAGTCTAATCACTGGGATGTGTGAATGCAAATTAACGGGAATTGCTATTGCTGAATCCGTCACTAAACAGTTGGCCTGGGCTAACTATCACCTATTTTGAACCGTAGTTTAGTAATCGTGTTATATATTAACCCAATCCCCAGTATGTTACTCTTGTTGTCGTTGCTCTACCTATACTGTATCAAGCAGACTAAGGAATACCTGATTAGAACAATTTGTGCTTTTTCAGTATTATGGATTTGCGCCATTGGCTGGATGCAAAAAGAGGAAGAAAGGCTTGAGAGAAGTTTTAAATGAGAGAAGAGATAGAGGTCAAGTACTTGGAGAAGGAGGAGGGAGAGACAAGGAAACGAGGGACTTACGAGAAGTCTTGAATACACGAAGATGTAGTGCACAAGCCCTTGAAGCACAAGGGGCTCGTCCGAAACTATTCTCATCAACATACCCTCAGCTGCAGACTCAGTCGCAGCACGAGAGAATAAAGAAAGCGAATCCTACCAACGTGTCGTGTTGTGCTTGGTTCTTTTGGCATGACCTACGTGCTAACAATGGCGCCGGTGTTGGTAATGAGAAAAACGCACTTGCAGTTGGCGATTCTATTGCTAGAAAATCCAGTCATTTTCATCTCCTAAAGGAACGAAAGAAAGCAGCGAAAGCCTCATTATATCCTAGAACTAAAACCGGTAGGCAAAACTCGACTCCTTCGCAATTCCATGAACGCAAGTGAATTTGTATGCATTCTAACTCTAGGCATGAGGAAACTCTACATAGGAAGCAATTGCACATTTAGTGGACAATTTTGATTGATATTTTACATTCATATCATTATAACTTCATGTAGGCAGCCATTTCCATTGTCACCATCACAAATACCAAACCCTTCACAATCTACCATATCACTAAAACCATCAGTATGTATTACATTATCATTATCACATACATCGCAATATTCTTCACAATCTAACATATCATTATCACTACTACTATTGTCATTTCCATCATCACCATCACCACCACATCAATGCTAAATCTATCACCTATTTTTGAACCCTAGTTAATAGCTAAATTTAATTTTCAATTCTTTAAATCACTCAGGTAACATGAGGCTTCTATAATAGCAATGCATTCCAATTATTCATTGCTTACACACTCTATTGCAGTTCACTGATACAGATATGTAAGTCATATTCTCCGCCCTGTTCTGTTCTTTACCGTGCCACCAGCACGTACATGCTTTAGATTGCTATCCTCAAATATTTCAGCACAAAAGACGTTAATATAATAGCTGAAACAACTTCAGACTTTGGTCTTTTATACGAGTAGTGCTTGTTATATTGTACTCTAGTCACTGATCGTGATACTATCAAAGCCGTTCATGCATGAATTTTTGATACCTACTACAGAAAATACCAGGAGTATGAATCTTACACGAACAACTACAAGTAGTTATATAAAACTGTTCTTGCTCCTTTATCCTCCTCTATTTCTTAGTTAATTTTCAAAGAACCTGGAATTTAAACTGCTGTTATTTCGAGAAGCCAAAAAAGGATGAATAATTTATTTGAGTTTTTATTTTTTACTTAAATTACTAAATATAATCCCTAATTGTTTACAATACATCGCCTTGATAATATACTGCAAATTAAAGAATGTTGATGAAAATTAAATATTCATGAATAAATAGTGAAGCCGATAGTTGCTTATTTGCTCGAAGCTTGTTATACAAAAGCTCAAGAATAAAAGGTAGATTAGAAGGGGTACCTAGATATTTGTATTTTGGAATAGCAGGGGACCCAATAAAAGTGAAATGAATTCCCGAAATAGCATTACATCTTGTGAATGCTTGAAGATCTTCTTCTTAGCTGACTAGGAAATTCCATATTTAATAGATTTCTTACTAGTTTGCAGCAAGAGTCAGTCAAGCCATCACAAGGTAGGTGGCGTAATTGCTAGGGGTTTCCAATTTGCCGACGATTGCACCAACCGACCCCTTTGGAAGTCGTACAACCTGACCACGGGGTCCTGGGTACTTATATATGGCATTTGCCCCTCCTCTGTGGGTTGTATTTCTTTTTAAATGTAGAATAAGCTCTTACTACTTCTCCAAGAGTTCCTTCTTTCCTCCATCTGTTTGTCCATTGTGGGGTTGAAAGCAGCCTGTCGCTCGGAAAGACACTCCTTGCATTAAGGAAAGGGAAGGTTTTTAGTCATGAATGTCTCATTTTCCTTGGCATGTTCATCAAATTTTCTAGGTTAATCGCCATTATGACTCTCCTTATCTCGTCGTTTTGTAAGCTTCTCTTTCCTTCCAAATCGTCCCATCGTTATGAGGGTTTTGGTTTTGTCTGGTGGGTCACTAAAAACACAAGAAAAATCTTCAATAAACTTAACGCTTTTCTCATCATCCTTGATTTCGGTACAGCTTGGAGAGACTTTTGATTATGCCCTCTAGCCTTTGAGCTTCAGCCCTCCGAATAGTTGCCTCTGCAACTCCAGATGATTCAAATCCTTCAGCCATTTAAAAAACCGTAGAAATCTAGAGAGGATATTTTAAAAATTAACAAACTATTGAATAGTGAAAACATTGAGAATATTAGGTACTATTCGATCTCTTTGACGTTAAATTCGTAGTTAGTGGATATACTACTTGAAAATAAAATCACTTGCATATTTTAAAAAGAATTTTCAGAGTTTTGCTTTTTGAATTCTAGACTTGCGAATTTCACGAAGTTATAACCTCCCACTTTATGAAATGCATCGTTACTTTATTGTAAAAAGCACTTTTATTATTCTCGCTTCCATTTGGTTTAACAATTCAGTCATTTACATTGACTTTCGTGTTCTGACCCATAAATTGTGTTTTGGTGATGGGAATCAGATGAAAAGGTATATAATTTAGCCTTTTCTACCCAAAACAAATAATTTGTACCAAGCTGGTGTTTTACTGAACAATTTCGCATACATTACGCCTATTTGAGGCTGAATACCAATCCCACTAGTTTTAGTGCATAGAGGAGCAGGAAAGTTGAATGGTTGTAAATGCGAGTCAAAATTTATCTGTACCCATCAGCCATGTCAATTTTCCCTTATCTAAAATATATTTCTTATTTCCATGTAGTTAATGTGCAAACTTTTTAGCTTTTTTTCGAAAGTTGAGTTCCTAAAAGTGGTGGTTTAAAGTCTGGATGGCTCATTTTGGCAAATTCGATAAAAAATTAGATAAGGATACAATTGAACCGCATAATGTCCCATAGATTCTATCTAAAACACCTCATTAGAAGATGAAATTGACTTGCATCAACCAAGAGAGCAAAATGAACAAAGACTAGCTTCAAATAAGGGCTGAATTCAGTGTAGGATTGAAGAAACAAGAAACTGTCCTGGAAATCAAAATCTGTTTATTAAACGCCTCCAATAACCAAAATGAGACTTACGTTACTTTCGAAGAGGACGATTTCTTGAGAACTCCTTGCGCAAATTAAGAAAAACCACCAAGCGCTTCTCAGTACACTTGTATCAAAACAAGTTGTAAATAACGGCTTGGTAAAAAATGCTTTTAGCAGATAGTTCTGCGTCCAGTTGATCCTTGGTCAATTGTTGACAACGATAGCGATTGCCATTATGACGACGACGATGACCACGGCCACAACTGCCTCCTCCAAATCTCGGGGCTCCTTCACCTTACCGTCCCATGTTTTCTTCTCTCTAATGCCCACTGATATGAACGCGTGTCATTTGTCCGTACGATAACCTGTCTTAAGCGTCTAGCACTAGGGGAATAGTGAATAAAAAGAGAATAAATATGTAAAAATAAAGCATAATGAATTTAATTTTCAATCCCATGGTGAAGGATATGTATAGGGCCTAGGTACCATACGGTGATCTGTGCGTTTATTACCACCGTTATTAGTGAACACTCTTTAACTGGATGCGTTAGCCATGATTTAATTGGCCATGTCAACCATACCTTAACAAATTTGCCTTCACCAATACACGCATTCCACAAATAGACACTTTGGAATGGACGTCGCCTCTCCACTCTTTGGTTTCTGCAAATAATCATCTTTCCTTAGATAAATGATACTTCTAGGATATCTGAAGTTATTGGAGATGGTTATTTCTTCAATCGCATTTTGGGCAAACTAGTTGGTTATGTCATAACTTTCATGACTTCGATGGCCGTCTTCAAAATTGTTTGTGCCTTCTTCGAATCATTAAAGATCAGTAGATTTTTTCCCAACCATTTGAATTTTCATCTGTTTTTCATGGTAGACGCCAAAGGTGCTCCTATTTCAGAGTTCAAATCATTTCACAGCCTTCCAGGAAATGGATTGCTGGTGACTGAAAATCAATAAAGACGCTGTGATTATATTGGTTTCGAATACAATTTGTCGAAAATAATGTTTAAATAAATAAAAAATGCAGAACTTGGCTTATTAAAGCGTTGTAGGGAACAATAGATAAATCACTCAAATATTATGCTATTATTCAATTTTCAAATTAATGTTTATTTCAGAAATCAAATCACACATATCGAAAATGCTGACAAATAATCAACCGCTTCCTTTTTTAGTGTATAATGTGGTCAGGAATAAGTAACTCATGACTCTTTAGCTACCACAATTGTTTTATGAAATTAATCTATGATCTTTACTGCCCATCGGAAGATTTCAAGTATACAAATAAATAAATCTAATTTTAAGCAAAATAGTAAAAACTATGTAAATTGTTTAAAGTGGTTTAAATAAATTAAAGATAGATTGATATTGCATACTTTGCAATAAGAGTTTTAAATAGGTTTGATTTATACAGGAGGGGAGATAGAAGGAAAGTAGCACAGCTTTTATGGAAAAAAATCCATTAGAATCTTGATAATAACAATTTTAATCAAATACCGCTGTAATAATTGCAACCTAAATTTTTCATTACCATTACAATTATATTGATAGAATCGACCCATTTCAAAACGACTGATTCATTCTCATTTATTCAATTATTATAGGTTGACAATTGCAACGACTTCTCGTCTGAATAAACATAGAAGAACATGATTGATTAATGTTGATTCTATGATTTAAAGCAGGCAGTGGGAAATTGAAAATGAAATGTTTGCGTTGTGTACCTAACATCCCCTTGTAAATGTCTGGTATTTCGAATTTTTTGAAATTTAAATTGGTAGTTATTATTACTATCTCAATTTTAAAATGGATATAGCTTGTAAATCGAAGTATTTCCCTTAGTTACTGAAAAATGATCACTTATTTGAAAGATTTGTAGCAATTTGAATGCTTACTTGATGTCGCTTCTGTAGAAGGCTCAAATTAAATCAAATTAAATCCCCAAGCATGTCATTGTCACCGCAGGAGCGATGACGGAAGCAGTTGTCGATGAAGTTCGCGATCCTCGCCGCAAACGGAATCGGCAGACTGGAGGAATCCCAAGTGATGGTGTCTTTCGATTTTATCAGAATAGCAATGGAAAAGTGTCAATAGCGCATAGGCATGAAAAATTTTAGGAAGAGGTCGATCCAAATGTGATGTTGGATTTATGGCCCTCGTCTTTTCAAGATGAAGAATCCATCCAAATTGACAATGACAATATGGAGGATTTATATCTCGACGCGTAATTCCAAAATATAGTTTCTAACATACAATCGCTCGATTCCCCTGCCATTTCATTGTGCTGCACAGTCACCGCAACAGCCACCATCAACAAATCAAGCCGAAATGGCCATCTAAGCGGATGCTTTGAGAAGGGCTTTAGTCAGCGAGGCCCATCAAACGGAATTCAAAGATCTGTACAGGATGTTGGATCCATGGCTTCCATTTAGTGGAGTCTATATTAGCAGTGAAAAGTGGCACCAAAGTGGAAACAAGCCTAGGAGGCGTGGAGAGAGCCAAGACGAATTTCACCGTTGCTCTCCCCACGGTTGTTGGCCATTTCCGCATCTGCTGCACTTCCGATCCTCATCCTCCAGCCCACCTACCACCACCTCCTCCAACCCAGTGCCCACCACAGTGTTTCAACCTCACGTTGATGCTGCGGAGATCGCATGGCATGAGGTATCTTCCTGACACAAACGTAAGTCTCCAACCGAGCGCAGCGCCCACCAGCATTCAGTAAAAAACGACGCTCTGTTAGCATTTCAACAAGTACAACCAGTGTCATTTTGGATCTCAGTGTTGTTTTGCTCATGGAGAACTGAGCTCAGTCGAAGAATACCCACTTTATCGGCTGTAGCCTTGCACCCGGCTAACCAAGTTCGGTGGCTACCCCCACTCCTCTGCGGTAGTGAATGCACCTTCAGGGACTTCTAGTCCACCTCATCTACTCCATCATCAGCATTTTTCGTAGCAACATAAGAGTTGACATTCACTGAATACGGAAACGTCCCAGTGGTGAAAGCACTCATATTTTATTTGTCATTATGATCATTAGAAAACCTCGTACACATCTTCTTCTTTTGTTTAGCAATTCCTGTTCTATAAATCAGCCATAGAAAAACGATTTTTAAAGTGTCCTCTCATTGGTTTGTATTAATCAAATCCACCTGTGTAATTAGGCATAGGGTTTTCGGTGCTATCGTACAAAGATTTTGGGCAAAAAAAGAGGAAGACTCAAACAGGAAAAGCAATATAATCTGATGCAGGTAAACGTTGAGGATACATTCTGTTTTTAGAATAAGGCATCGTTTATGCGTTCCATCTAGTAATCCGAAACATCTCATAAGTTCATGATTGCGTAAATGAGTGTTTACCTTGGTTGCTTAGTTGCATTAAAGCATCATTAAAGCAGCTACATGGAAGAAAGCTCCATGCTGTTTAAATCCTACAGAGCAGCAATATCAAACAGCAGATCGATAGAAACAAGGCCAGAAGAGCTCCATACAAGAGGTGATAGAAACATCTTCTGCTACTGAATGGTCTGGAGACTTCTCCTCGATATAAAGGAGACCTCAAGATGACTATTTGAAGGACTGGACAAGGAGAAGGAAGCAGCGAAGTGGTAATACGACACTGCAGAAATAAGAGTAGGCAGAGTAAGCAGTAAGTTGGAGTAGGACAGAGGAGAGCCAGGTGCCGGGGGCATAGAAGCAGCCATCATCACTGATTGATTGGTTTGGGAACCTCTCGAAATAGCTGGAACCTCAAAGTAGCATTTTATGGAACCATCCGAGAAAGATGAAGCGATGACAATGAAATCGACCATGGTAGAAATAAGAGCGGACAAAGAAGTAAAAGGAGGACAGAGGAGCTCCTGAATGATCTGGAAACACCTCGAGATACTAGCGAACTCAAGCGAATATCAGGCGAGTGATGTGAAAATTGAAACTACGTGACAGGTGCGAGTACAGTGGAAATGAAAGTGCGTGGACCAAAAGTGAAGGATGGGTGGAGGACACTTTGAGATTAAGGAAATAACTCCTCGAGGATGCAGTGGAATGACTTAGCTGGAAAGGACGAAGGCAAACACTGCAATGCTCGTGCTCGTGTAGTCGTGATTGAGGTTACGAGCACCATCTAAAACGGTACCAATTGGGATTAATGATTCAGCGAAACTGAGGAGTGGAAATGAAGATAGCGGCACGACAATGGCAGGTACAGTGGCAGACAGAGTGCCTGAATCGAGAGTCCACAGTGGTTGAGAGTCACCTCTACAGAAGACAACCGGAGGATCCAGTGGGGGTACATAGAAAGAAAAGGATTAGAACAAATTCTCGACATCTCCCCTCCCCCCCTTCTCCCTAACCCCCACTTTCCTTTTTATTGTTTTGTTTTGACAAAGATGCAGTTATTCCTGACTCCGTCGGTCAATCTCTCCTATATATCAAATCAGCCATAAATATAATATTAGTCCGTCAGTTTCGCTAACAAATGTTTTTAACGCCTGGCTCACCCGAAAAAAAAATTAAACAGAAAAAAAGATTTCTCAAATTTTACCACAAAATTGTCCATCGCTCATATAGTTTATTTTGAATTAAAGCCTTTTTTCAAGCAGAACATCATCCAAGAGTGGCAGCATGGGTTGGCGTATATTTTGTTATAATTCAACTGCACAATTGTAATTAAAATATCAACTAATTTCCTAAACATAAAAAATCAGGCTTGACTACAATATATCTATTTTTGAATGTGATGTTCGATCTACTTGATGTCAAATTCGAAATTTCCGATTAAACTCCTTGAAAATATAAGTTTCGAATCTTTTAAGACACATTTTAGTGTCTGGTTTAAGAATTCTAGACTTGCAAATTCGACGAAGTTAAAGCCTCCACAATTTTACCAGAATCCATTAGATCGGAATGTTTAAATAATATATGTACTCAAATATAATTTGGGTGATCTTGAGAAATGGTATCGGGAAATAAGGCTAAAAATGACATATACTACTCTGGTCTTTTTATTTAGCAAAGAGCACATAACTATATTTGTAATCTAATGACATTATTTCTTTCAAAGAAAAATTGCAGTAGAAAATTTATTCAGTTATGAACAAACCGAGAGCATAGATTGTTTTCTGGATGTGTTCAAGATGTTTTTTTCATGCTACTCAATAATTCGTTTAACGCTTCCTTTTCCTTATGACTGAATTCATTGGGCAGAAAAAAATGAAATCCGGATCCCATCTTATTCATCATGAAAGATCAACATCCATCGGGATAAAGCATTAGCTTTCCTTCAAAGTGCGCAAAAGGGTATGATCAGTACAAAATGGTCAATGCTTGAACAAACCCAGTTGATCTTTTATTATGATCCATTAGAATTGCCAAGTAACGCATTTCGCATGTCTTTCATTTTAACGTGCTAGTTATAACAATGCAATCAATTTAAAGGTAACCGCTAATTTGTGCTTACAAATAAAAAAAATATACAGAAGTATGCAGAAGACTGCAAAAATCACAGACCCAAAGAAGGACATGAGGGTTCGACAATATTTTATTGTCCAAAAAACATACGAAAGTTTTATTCTTATTGATTAATTAACCAGCGGTGGTGCCACATTGACATAACGAAACTTTTGGAAGGAATTTTAAGTCCATCGCTTACATGCAATAGGACTAAACCCGTCCTGTGAGGTTTCACGCACCTTCTTTATGAAACGATATTTTAGTACTTCGACGAAGTTAATATGTTGTTTTTCGCCTTCAGACTCTATTCGCAATCGCAAAACCTAAAGGCCTTCTCCACTTCAACTGAAGAGGCAGTCGCTTGTTAAATTTGGATTCAATTTATTCGTTTCACATCCTACTTCATGCAATTTTGTACAGCCATTGAAAAGCCTACGAAATGTTTATTTTTAGGGGACATTCAAGATCTTGAATTTTTTCATTTTAGTTAAAAGAAGTCATTTAAAATGAAGACCTATCTGATAATAAACGAGATTTTGGGAGGCCCAAGTTACATAAAATCCGCACGGCATTAACCGGGCTTGAGAGCAGTTTGGTGAACTTCCAATAAGTTAACAATTATTTTTCACATTGATTATTATTCAGCTATTTAAATTCACATCTTAACTTAGGTTAAGTTAACGTTCTTATAGTACTAAAAGCTTGAAAAATTGTAAGTCACATGATGGATCTTATTAATTTCGTTTTCAGGATATTCTACCTATCATGTCTCTGCAAAAATATGAAACACTGGTCGCATTGACTTGTCAACACAAAACGGAATATCTTGCACTGAATATTCTTTGAACATTAATAATTTGAACATAGAGCCGGTGTGTGTATTCAAATTAAACAAATGAAGCATTGACCGCACTGATGAGTAAGCCATTCAAAATTGAAATAGGATCTGCTAAAATTCATTTAAATTAAGGAAAAAAAGAGGCGACTACTTGGAAAAATCTAATAAAAATGTCTATGCTAAGTTTATGGCTATCTTGAACTGTACGTTTATCGCACATCAGTGAAATACTGATTAAAAGATTGTAATAATGAAAAATTACTCAAAAAATAGATTAGAATATCCCTTGATCGTGTTTCTACCACAAATGAAAAGCAGTCTATTCCAGTATCACTAGGTCGATAAAAATATATAGAAAATCGCATTAGTATCAAGAATATAGCTGTTTAGAAAGCCCCAAAGATCTGTTTTAGCCACAAATTAGTCATTTCTGGCTATAACGTGCGTTTCTCACGCAAAAGCCTAACAGATAGAATTGATAAAACCCACCATTCGTTGACTTTTGCGAAGTCCAAGTAGGTTGATTCTTGTGTTTACATTAAAGTTATCGAGTAAAACTCGCAAAATCGCCCCAGGTTTGAACGATTTAATGAATGAATAGTGCATCCTATGCGCTATTTACTCATATTCTTCACCTTAAAAAGATATTCATCAATAAAACTCAGCTTTTGCAACTAAAATATGGCTTTTATTATCCAAATCGTAAAATTAGTGGTTTAATAAAATTGTTAATTGATTTAAGAACCATTTCCATCATTTGTTCCAAAATATCATGCAACAGTTCTTTCCCTTTGCCAATCATAGAACTAATATCAATTATGGTTTATCTCCAATATATACATTATTTTGCAATATAATTTCACCCTTATGTGCTCAAATAAATTTGAAAGAATTCTCCAGAACTGTCGATCGACATTGATCTAGAACATACGTCGATTGCTGCAGACGATTTCTTAGGATACTTTCGAATGGCTATAGTTTCATCAAGGCGGAAATTTGCATCTGCGTACCTGAAAAGGCTTGCTGAAATATCAAACAAACCTCATAAATGTTTCCGGAGATCTTTTGCTGCATTTCGAGGAAGTGCCTCAGCGGTTCTTTGCCAGGCCACTTGTCCAAATTTACCCCATTTTTTCGGTTCTTAAATATGATCAAATGTCACGAGAGCACTTATCGAAAAATTTTGATTGATTCAATTTGTCGCTCAGAGAGAAAGCTACCATCTTATACCTTACATTCTTTCTTGCATTTAAGAAATAGGATGTTAGATTCGAGCGTAAATAAATAGCCTGTGAATCTTGTGAAGAAATTGTTCAGAGGGTTGCTAGTATGCATCCGTGAAGAAAACTAGCGTCACCGTTAATTGAGCAACGAACATCAAAAATAAAACAAATAATTTGGCTTTTACTTATTTTGAGAATATATTTAATGCAATGAGTTGCATTAGGATTCTAGCTGGTTCTTTTGCCTTTCTCCATTTCTTAAACTGGAAAGTATTCTAGTGCTTCCTAACCGTTTTAAACAAACCTAATATTAAACAAAATATAACTAGAATACCGGTTTTACTTACAGTTTGTAAGTCAAATTGGGAAAAAAACCTCTAGACTGGAAAATAGGCATTAACATACCGTCTGCAAAGGTTTACAGCATTTAAATAAATTTTATAGATTTCTGCAGTTTGCTTCAACTTTATTAACTTCAGAAAATGTATCATAAGAAAGGATTTCCTCGATCGCTACTTCAATGGTAATCAATCAATTGGTTATATGTGCTTGCACCAGGTATTGTAAGAGTAGGCAAACCGAATTTGACTCTTCAAATCATCCAATGAGCATTTATAGTGATTTAATCACATTTTTAATATCTTTTGAGTCCAAATTTGTAGCAAAGCATTTTGGCAATTGCCAAAACGTGTTTAGGATTAAAAATGTTTGAATAGATATGTGTATTCGAAAAATATATGATAACCGGCTTCTTCTAGTGCGTGTAATTTGACAAGTGGATTTCGTCATTGGCAATATTTCGCCCATCTATATCCTGCAATTTTAGCGAGATGAGCCAATGTATATTAAAATAGTCAGCTTACTTCTTTATGTAAAGTAGCTCCTCCTTGGGAGGAATACCTGCATACGTCAAGGAGAGAGGCTTTACTTCTGCGCATATTGGGCTAGTCTAACTAAGCAGGTTGCATTTTCTACACATTCGCAAAAGTAATGGATTCCTACTCCCAAAAGACAGAGATTCCTTACCTTGATGGATATTCATGGCTCTCCATTTTAGAGGCCATTCCAGATGTACGTTCGAATCCTGCACTTTATTTTTGCTATTATACTCCTTTTGATAAGATTGTAATTTTTTCTTTGGGTCTTGAATGCCTCCTGTCTTAGATATGTATGCACACTTTTATAAGCAATTCGCGGTTAAGTAGAGAGTTGAGAGTGGCTTTTCGAAACTCTTGGGAAAGCCAGTTACCGGACTTAAATGCTTTTTGAAGATAGCAATAATGTTGAAATAAATTGAAAAATGCTTGTAGCCAAAATGCACCCTTTTGAAGCTGTAAAGTTTGCTGATGACTACAAGAAATTGACATCCTGACTTCTGCAGATGCTGCGATTTGACTCATTGAGCTTCCTAATATGATTGGCCTGTTCGATACCCACGGAAATGAAAATAGAAGAAACTGACAGCCTTTTGGAGAGGAGATGACAATTCATTTTAGGGAGTTTTACTATTTTATAGCAAATTCCATCAAATTATATTCAGTGTATTGCAGTGGCCAAATAAATACATTAAATCCCTCCACCGATGTCGTCTTTCTATTACAGTGGCTCTAAGGTTACTTGAGTGTATCATCGCACCCAGTTGTTCACGTGTATTTCTACTGAATCACTCCATGGGCTGAGTGTACTGACCTCAATCTGATGGACCTAGTTGTTTACCGATAAAACGGAACAACACCATCCTATCACACCTGACTTCACGAACACAGACACTAGTCTCTTGGGGCCTATCATCTTTCCCTATGTGCATGATGCATCCAGGAAGAGAATATAAGTATAGCTATTTACTGCATTCGCATCGACTCTACACACCTTATAATAAGGCTCGATCAACGATATAAAATAAGCCTTCCAATTTACACACAATTATCTCTTGCGCAAATTATTACCTTTTTCTGTACCGAGTAGCAGTAGGCGACTATTGACTCTCCATCCATTAAAAAATAAGGAGATGATATGAGTTCATTTTCAATATTTGACGTTGTTTCCTCATTTAAGCTCTTCCGCTTAACGCAAGTCTCTTCATTAATAGATATCATTCAATTTATGCCTTAGGACACTCTTTAAAAAGTAAAGGTCGATTAGGTGACGTAATTAATGCGGTATGCGAAAATGCAAATGACACTTCAAATACCAGTATTCAAGAAAAATGGAAATCTTTTTATTTTAGGATTATTAAGACTACAATTTGCCTTAAATGCAAATGAGTCTAGCATGGTAATTAATGTCGTAATTTACGTCATCCTCAAGACATGCAGACACGTTTTTTTGTTAATCATGTAACCTCACATGTAATCTCCCAGGCGACACATTTCTGACATCTATAATTCACCATATTTCAGAATCTTCCAATCAAATAGGTATGAAGACTGAAGTTCATTGCTATTATAAATAATGGATAAAAGCCACATCCTACAGAGTAGAAACACATACGATTTGAAAATCCTATAAACAGTCAAAACCTAACCTATTTCAATGTTTTAATGGGTTTTTTAAATAACTAGTTTCGTTGATATTCAAAAAGTATTACAGTAATTTAAAAATTGGCAGATTTCTTGGGTTTTCAAAGAGGTAAAATCATTGGTTCTCATATGCATGCACCAGTGCAGCAGAAACTGCCCCTTCCCTTGTATGTTTGGCTTTTTAAGGGGTACTATCTCAAAAGAATGACTTCCGCCTTTAAAAGAGAACGAAAAACGTCGACCTCACAAGAGCAAAATTCTGACCGAAAGTCGAAGTTTTTGGCTTTGTAGAACCGGGGGTACTCTAAACGGAATTGTTAGCTAGGATTCCTAGACCACGGCTCCCAAAATCACTGCAGAGCTCCTCAGTGAACACCTACAGAACCTAGCCACTCGGGAGCTAGATTCTATAACGGAAGAACTGCAATTGGAAAGCATGTTTAAAAGCATACGGAGTAGTATAGAAGCTTCAAGAAAATGTCCATCAAACCTTGGCAAACTGTGATTTTCCCTGACGTAGCATCGCCCTTTACCCTATTTCCGACCAGTGGCGAGTGACCCTTTGGAAATGACCGAAAAAATAACTTAATCCAGACTGCTAGATGAGGGTTTCTGCGATGCTGATGATGATGATAAATGGGGCACCATTACATCGGGCTAACGATTTCCCACTATGGAATAAGAATGAACGGCTTAGACTACTGAGGAATCATGGTGACCAAGTTCATAGCATGTTTGCTTAAGAGCTGTTTTAAGAAAGGCACTCCAGCATCTTTCAAGATGATACTGCCGTAACAATCCGTACAAATAGAAGTGTGAATGAATGGAGGCACAATGAAGATCCCACTGAGGTTGAGCATCTCATCTGGCCACCACCACTAACGCCACATCGCATCTATATTATTTACGAGCATTAAAGGTAGTTTTTTAAGTGTTTAACTTTAAATATAATGAAATTTTTGTGAATCAATAACTCGGAGACCTGAGAATGTAATTGTCGAAAAGTTGGAAATTCACAATGTCGTATAATTTAATTTCTTTGCATTCGGTTTGGCGTCAATCCAGATTAAAGCGATGTGAATAGTCCAATTAAGGCCTTTATCGACGTCGGTAAATAAAATACATCGTATATTGTGCTACTAGGCAATGAACTGAGCTTACTCTCATAAGGTATATATTAGAAATCCTAAGCAGGAAAATACTGCTTTTCAGACAAATTCTCAGGATGCAGTAGAATGGCGAATCGGAAGTAAAAATTCCATATTCAAAACAGAGAAAAGCCTTAGAGGTTATAACCTGCTCAACATGATAAGGATGTCTGAAATTTTCTCGAACGTGTAATCAACGAAAATTGCAAGTCAACTAACACTTGTCCACTTACGCGGAGAACTAAGAGAGACCTTGGTTGCCGATTTATATTAATGAAAATCGTGGCTTTACATTTCATCACATTTTCCAATGTTTGTTGATGTTAGGCTGGGACCTATGACTACATTCATTACCCCGTATTGAGCGAACCTTGAGTAAGCACAAAATCGCTAGAACGTAATTTGATGAAGATGATTGACGAAAGATATTTTGCAAATCCTGCAGCTGTTTTTTTTTCAAAAACTACATCAGGTCTTGTTTATCGACTTTGACAGAATCCAATTCATTTTCGGTCAACTTAATTTTCGTAATCATCGTTATTCTAAGATAACTGTTATTCAATGAATTATAGGATTTCAAATCATTCTAGAGTGCCTCGATGAAAAAATCAGCAAATAAAGACCCGAAGTGTAGACAAATGCTGTGCATGTAAGGTAATTTATATTACATGATAGAAGTGGCCTAATGTTTGAAGCATATAGCAGAAAGTTCAAAGCGTAATCGGATTTGGTTTTCCTAGGATACCACCCTTGAAAGAGTTCAATTGCAAGAGCCACCTGGGTTTCTAGCGTATACATCATAAGTTATGCGCTCTATGTAAAATACTAACGCGCAGCTTTTAAAATATGGTAAAGATTATTTCCTTATTGCAGAAACAGTTGTGAAATAATAGTGACCCATCCTTAGTGATATATAAGTGATTAAAATCTCTATATCGAAGGTCTTTTAAGACCAATTAATTGGTATAAATCTAATAAGAAAACAAACACTAAAGAAAAATTGCAAAAGATTCAGGTGGATAAGAAACAGTTTTTAATACACTGAGACATGAGAGAGCGCAAGCTCCCTCCTGGCACAAAGAACTTTGAAGGTGGCCTCGAAAAGCCTATTTTAAAATACCTTGGCGTGCAAATTGCGTTCCTATTTTTGGACTTTGCTTGCATTATTGGGCCTCTGTCATGAAGTACGTGTAAGATATGTCAACTTCTTGATATTAAGTCAGTCGTGGTTGTACCCGTTTGGGCTACGCTTTACTGGCCCACTGAATTAGTTAAGTCCCGAATGAGTTTGCTTCAATTTTAGGATAATTTCATCAGTGAAGACCATTATGCAATTTTTCATTTATGGGATCTTCGTTATTCATTTCGACAGTGGGTGGGCTGCAAAGTCCCTTTTAAGTTATCGCAAACGAAAGCACTTTATGGATATCGAATTTACCAAAAGTACAAAATAATTGGTCAATATTAATTTTGTGAAATGCCATGGATGGAGTGTACCAATGTAAACATCTCTTTACCCGCGAATTGGAGCTTCTTATACGCAGTCACCTCATAAGTGCTGTTTGAATTATGCCTTTTATGATTTTACTAAATTGTGCTACTATTGTATAGCAGAAGTGAATCACCTATGCAAACAATATCTCATGCGTTGAAGACATGGGACTCAGTAGTAGCCAAAGTGTCGAGATATATTCGTAAGTGGTAAATAGAGAAATGATGGAAATTGCAGAACATGGATTGCGAGGTCTTGAGGAGATGTCACCATCAACTATGTGATTTCGGTTATAAGCTCAGTTTAATGCACTTAGAAGAAAATCCTAATTAATCATTAAAATTAATTTGTTGGCCTCAAGAAGTCGTACGTTTGCGCTAAATTTTCTTTCAATAAATTATTAAGTTGGTTAGACATAACAGGAAGAAAATGCATCCAATGCGCTAGTTACTACTTATATTCCTCACATTAAACTATTCATTAATAAAATTCAACTTTTGCAACTAAAATGTGGATTTCAATATTAAAATGATAAAGGTAGTGGCTTCATAAAATTTAAATATTGTTTAAGAACCATTTCCATCATTTGTTCCAGAATATCATAGAACATCTATGCAAATAAACATAACCCCAAAGTTTGCCACTAAGAAGAACATAACCAGATTCTGTCCCCAGTGAACTCCTTACTAGCCACTTATTTCTCCATCGGAGATAACAATAAATGCAGTCTCGTAAACCTTCCATGAGATCATGAATTTGCCCACCAATTTCAATTTTACCTCAAGGAATTCATGTTCCACTTCTTTGGTTGCTTTCAAAATTATCATTATTAGTTCTAGTCGCACAGGGTACAAATAATCAATAAGCAGTTCCCTGAAGCAAAAATGTAATGCACATTTATCTTGTAATACAAATTTATGACATATCCTCTACCCTTTATATTTGAAAGGCTACTCTAACCAGAACCACAACATAACATTATTTATATTGCATATTCACTTAGCACGGAATTAATTTTGCTCTGTCCACATTAAAACGAACCCAGTTAACTGCTTCTGGTAAAAGATTGCATTTTCAAATAGATTCCGTTCAGACGTCCCACTTTCGTTTAATTTAGGCTTTTAATAAATATTTAAGTGACCTCTCAGAAGTAGAACAAGACTGCAATCTGCAGGTCATGGAGCAGCCATGTCAATGGTCATCAATAATCAACCATGAAGCTAATTAATCCAGTTTTTTGAGGTTCAGGTATTCTACAATCGATGAAAAGTGGAAGCGTAATGTGAGATGAAGAGTTGATTAATCAGAGAATGAATCACGCAATGAAGTAACCTGAAGTTTCTTTCTCCTTTACGTTCCTTCCAAATGGATCCGAATAATCTGTCGCGGACACTTTCGACAAGCTCTTAATTCCTTCCCTAAAATGTGGACCAATTTCAATTTCTCAGATGGTTTAAACAGTTTGATGTACCTCAACGCGTTATCTAAAAATGCTTAGAGCATTTTCAAAAAAAATGTTTTCAATTACAAAGCCTCGGAATCTTCATCAAATGCACTATGCATACTTGACAAAAACGTTGGGGCGCTTGGGACTGAGACCGCTTTTATGTACGATATATTTCGGGCAGGTGCTTTGATTCCAGTTTTGTATAATGCAACTACACAGTAGAAATCTCGAGGAATTGAATGCAAACTCATAATCCGTTAACCTGACATGGTAGTGCGATGCTATTTTAATATTCTTAAAACAGCTACCCCAAACAATTTTGTGAAATAGCAAAAAATTCACAGAGGACATTGAAACATATCATGTTTTGACTGTTTACTGCATGTTATAGAATATGAAACCAAAATCATAGCTGTTCCCACAAATTTGCCCGAGTCCCTTACCTTCTGGTAGGGGATTGATAAGGCATAGATTTTCCCGTGATAATAATAGTAAAAATAATAGTGTGAGATAAAAACGTCGTTCACATCGTGAATCTTACAATATGGCATGCTAAGCATTGCACTGAATGCTCCAAAATAAGTAATTGCCTTGGAGCATCCTCGAAGACGAATATTTAGCATGCCCTGACTATTGGGGTTCAGAAGGTACTTTTTTTCCTTAATAATAGTGACTACTTGCTCTGCCGGAGTGAAATTGGAAATCTTTCCTTTTGGGCGTCAAAATGCCTGTGTGCTTCTCATTGCAACTCTTACCCCATAGATTGACAATTGCGGGCGCAGTGAATAACGGCGGACATTTCTGCGGCCGCTGTGGCTGTGTCATTCTTAGTTCGTTCTCCTGACGAAATTCCACTTCTGTTAATATACAATATCCGTAGACAGGACTTTTACGCATGTGGGGGAAAAGGTGTTATTATTCAGTGTACATTCCATACGCTGCAATTCAAGTTATTTAATATTTTTACTTGATTTTGGGTACTAAGAAGCAAATTATGTGCTCTTCAAGGACCAACGTTGGTCCTGACCTCTACGCCAACTCCGGGCGACTTGTCCCATGCCACGAAGATGGAGGGGTGCCCCTTGAGCATTCATTGAAAAATACACAAAGCACAGGAGACACCACGACATAATTCCATGGGATGACGGTGTTGACATCTACGTTGACTTGAAGTATCTCAATGTAACTGCAAAATTATTTTAGAAAATTCTAAAAGCAATCTGCGAAAAAAAGTTGCTGGTATCGTATAAATAATTTTCCGTTTCCTAAGCCACGTAGACACCATTAAAATTATAATTATCCTACACAGTAATTTTCGATTAATTAACACCACTTGGAATGCACCCATTCGTGAACTATTGCATCGAAACCGTCAGAAAACGGAAATACCACTTCTAGTTTATTTAGTTGAGAGAAAATCAGTTAATGATTCACAGGAGCTCAACACATCAAGTCCCTGAGGAAACTGAGGTCGTAGAAGCAGTTAAGGAAAAATGCACGGATAGCCTCATATTACGTTGAATTTGTGGGAAATACACTATATCCTGCACTGTTAGTTTAAAAATAAGAGGCTGATATTAAAGTTAATTTTAGTAATAATGACTAAACCTGAATCTCTGAGAGGGTGGTAATTTTAAAAATTTTCCTAAATTACAAAAATTAGTCAATTGCACCTAAATTTAAAGTAATTTGAGTTTTTTACTTTTAAAAGAGAACTGTTTTGCCTACTTTTTATTGCACAAACCTTCCACGAACTGCTAATGGAGCGTTTGCGTAAGAAGGAATGACTCTTGCATTGATTTGAACTAATGAAGACGACGATGACGAACGACGACGAAGACGACGAGGACTTACTTCGTGACAATCTTCTCAACAGTGGCGTCCTGGGTGCGGTTGAGTTAGGAGATGTCACGTCTGAAGATCCCTTCCTGCTCCGAGGTGCATTAGACGAACATGGAGCGGACTGGGTTGGGGCAGGGAAAGTTAATCTTCTTTGTCCTTTCCTGCGTTGGCACGCCCTTCTGCAGACTGCCCTCGTAAAAGACGTTGGTAGGGAATTTGGAGAGGGCTGGTGCATGCGGCACTGCACCTGAAGGCGAATGGACTGTTTGGCCTGCAAAAAGAGGCGCCTAAATAGGTTTTGTGTAAGACCTACCTTCGGGGTCGTTCATGAGCTTCCGGTAGCACATCTCGTCCTCGTTGCTCAGTTCATCCGCTTCCTCCACGAACGACTGGAGTTTGCGAAGCTCCGTCTGTCTAATGGCATTCTGGGTTTGCGCGCAAAGAGTGAGACGAGAGACAGGTGAGGCTAGAGCCTCCCGAGAGCGGGCACAGACATGGACCACCTTGAGGCCAGTCTGATGGATTTTCTCGCAAAGTTGGTTCACGGCTGTGTTGCTGGGCGCCACGTTAAGAATCTTGCCCTTGTGAATCTGGTTGAGGTGGTATACAATCGCGGCAGAGGTGGGAGACTTGGCGGTGTCTGGAGGTCCTTCAATCAAACTCAGGGGCGATGAAGAACGGTGCGAACGGCGTAGATCTGACTGTGATTCAGCTCTGGCAGCCCCGGTACGGAACACTGCTCAGGGAAATTGGTTTTGAGAACCATACCCTCGGTCTCATGGCCTAGAATGAGCGGCTTATTGCATCCATTGTGAATTCGCGAGACGGCTTCGATCAGCCTATCGTACGCGGTTCGTTTCCCATAGAAGTCTCATCGGTGATACCGTCTGGCACCTACTTCATCTCCAGTGCTGCCTAATTGGAACAGTCAGAAATGAATTAAAAAAGCATCTCAAGAGTATGTCAGGTGAGGAAATTTTAATCAAGATGTGGAAGAGAACTCACTGTCTGGTATTTTAGTGAAGTGACTGTCGGTGAATTCTTCCTCCTCACCGAGATATTTGATGAGACACAGAACCTGGCCATGAATTATGCATTGGCATCAAGAATGCGGAAGTAGGCGATCCTCTGTCTATTCAGGGTAACCTCCCATCGCACAAACGCCTGCTTTATCTTAATAGACTCCACCATCCTGCTAAAATACTTCACCTCGAGCTCAAGGACGGTAACAGATGTGTCGCGACGGTGCTCCTCGTCTTGGTAACGCTGAACGACGGGATTGATGTCCTCTTCATCATTCTCAATGCCTGGCTTCGCCAGTTCAATAATTTTTTTCATTCGAGTTTTCCTTCAAGGATTCCTTAAGACGGATGATTTGCTAAGTGGAGATTCGCAGCGCAGCGTCCTTATTCGGGGTTGCACAATCAAGACTACAAAGCAAGTCATCCACCATGGATTCGGCCTTGGCGTACACGAAACCGAGTATGAAAATATCCCGGGAGCCACATAAATAGCACTGGAGTACCCCATCTCCTAGAGGGCTGTCTTTGTAAAGCCACAGCTCCTTGTACCGTGAGCGACCTAGATGATTTACAATGATTCTAAAGATAATAGGTTTAACGGGTAAAAATAACTGGTGCCCTTCCTTGAAGAAGTGTTTCCACTCACGTTGCAAAACAATGCTTGTGGCACTACTGATTCCACAGTAAGCACACGCGTATTCGGAAGTTCTTCGGCAACTGTAGAAGTACCTTCATCACCAATGTCTTTGAGTTCGATTTCCACAAACATATTCGCTAACATATTTCAATAAGTCTTTCACAACTCACACACTCACATGGATAGCGGTAGAGGAAGCAGCTTCCAAAGTCCAGCAAATTTGCCGACCGAGTGTGTCCACGAAAGTGCACGAATACACTCTAATATCTTCAAGGAATTTAGCAGTCTGACAATTTATAGCGACTATGTCGATAGCAAAATACTGGCAGATTTTTTGGTAGAATCATTTCAAGAGACCGCAACAGCGCTTTCGTGACTCAAGCGCCTAAGGCTTACTTAGTGTAAAGTGAAGTTAGGACTCCTGCATGAGCAGAGAAATTAGTCCAGTATGGGCTTTCTTGCATCCAACGTTACTCGGGGCATGCACCTGCCACTTACGTGAATGTAGCATGGCCAAGACGCAGGAGAACCCGCCAAGTCCACCCAATCAAAATTAAATTACACGCATGTCATTTTCAATCAATTCGATCCACTTGTGCAATTCCAAATCGTTTTCTAAAAGTGATTTAAAATACACCTTTGAGTTTTCACAGTCGTTGTTACTCTAAGTTGCTGCAAAAAAAGAAAGGCAAATTTTCGGAATTTTACGTTCCTTTAATCTGGAACTTGTGCCCGTCTATAAACTAAATCCTACTTCTGAAACTCATTCGATTAAACCTCAGGCGTAAAACCAAAAGACAACTCATTAGGTTACAATTGTGAAGGTAATGAAGATTTGGTCAAATTTACTGTTTTATAGTTGTGATGCTAATGCTAATGGTCGTTGTGATATTTTTTTTAAAAATTATGGATTTTTTCGAAATTTTTGTTTTATTAAAAGGCAATCAGCGATTTATACACTCTCGTTCGGAGAATTGGCTCGTAATGTAGATTTCATATGAAAAAGCACACACACATCTAATTCAATCAGATGTGTCTCGAAGGTACTAAATTTGATTTTTTGTCAAATAAAAAATGATCTAAAGCGATGAAATTTAATTTAATTTTTCTTTTTAATTATGATGCAAAATGAAGATAATTCTTAAAGACAAAATCCAAATTGTTACAAAATAAAGTGGGATTGCTGTGAGGGAGCTCCTGAAAATACAATCTCTGTTGGCAATAAACACAGAGTGATTTTGAACCGATTTCGAATATGACCTATAAATATTTAATGGCTAGAAAGGCCGACAACTTTTTGCAACCCAACATTGCGGAAACATGAGAAATACAAGAGCATGATTAATACAAGAACGAAAACAGCTTTACATCATTATTTTTCCTGATTCACCTATGCGTATCAATGTCTTCACTTCTGAATTCTGCGCATTAACGACAGAAATCAAACATAGATGCTTTAAGTTTCTTTTGTTCGAGATTGAGAAACATCTCATTCGATGTGTAATTGGCCAAATGAAATTTTCACTGAAAGCCAGAACATGAGCCAAATAGAACATCTTGATAAAATGTAAGATCAAAATTCATCAAGGATTCTAAGGAAAAATGTAGTTGAGGTGATCCACAATTTCCCCGTTAAACACACAAGCTGTTTTATATTAAAATCTCCTGTGGACACCAAAAAGCGGACTTCATGAATTTCTTTTAACTTTAACGGAATCATTTATACCGATGCAAATGCAAACCAGAGATGTTAAACTTCATCCATTAAACATTTATTGAGTGATTATGTTGGATTATTTGAAACTCCGTAACATGAAATTTAAATTACCTAAAAATTCAGAATTAGAATCTCATAAAACGGTGAGCAAAATTATGCTTACACGAGAAAAGCTCTGTTAAAAATGTTTTGAGTGGCGCAGGGACTTTGGAAATGATTGGTGGATGAACAAAGACTGGAGATGGTTATTTCGCTGCGTGATGATTGCTCACACCTGGGACTGGAAAGGCTTTTATTACAGAAAACACTTTATTTTACTTCACATCACAGAGTTTTGGCTAGCACAAACCCGTCCATTTTGCTAGCACACCCCTTCGTCTCAGCCTTTGTTTTCTACGCGTAGCTCTAGAAATGACACCTTGATCAGTCTTCGGTCATGCAATTTTTGACTTAATTGCTATAAGATCTGCTTTAGGCCTGAATGGCAGATCAATCCGCCATTCGTTAATAGTTATTTCATGATCGCACCTGGTTTATTGTTGATCTTCAAATAGGTGAGACTAGAAGCTAATAGGGTATTCAGGGTGGCTAAAAATACAATGGATTCAATCTTTTGATTGTGTTCATCTAGTCAGAAGCAATTAACTAAATAAGCGTAGGTAAAATGGAATCGCTTAGCTTAATAAAACATTCGTACCATGAGTTCAACAGCCCTAGATGAACATTAATTTATGAAATGTTAAAACAGCAATTTTAGACTGGTTCTTGAACACTTCTAGCCGTATGTATTGGTTCTTCAGTATCACCTAAAATATGGCACCGTAACTCCCCGAAAATGGAGGCCGCTTGTTGTTTTATTTTAAATCACACTTATTAAATGATCATTGCGTGGAGAACAATCACTCCTCTCCCATTCTGACTTATATGTTGTATTTCAACAATAATGTAGGCAAAGGTGGCCAGTATTTGGAGGCTACGGAATGGAAGTGAATCCACTTTGTGAATTTACACAGATAGGCCTCCTTGTTAAATTTTTCAATTTTCGCAAAATAGCCGTGATTCATACATACTTGGAAAATAACAGACAGGCCACAGGGTCATCTGAAGTTAGACATGACTCAAAACGTAGTGGTAGTCAAATCGTAATGGTGAAACAGTTACGAGAAACATCAAGACTCGCCTAAGCTTGAGGAGGCGAGATAACGAGGCCAAATGAAGTAGCCTGTCGAAAGTTATAGAGGCCCAAAAGGACAATTTTGAATCCTTGTTTGCTTCGCAAGAAATCGAACAGTTTTGGTGAGACAATACCATATCAAATTAGAGTTGAATGATAATTCGGTGGTTAATATTTAGAAAAAGATTGAATTTTGCAAATAAAAATGCATCTTTTAACAACTGCTTCACTTGAAATCATCTCTTACAATATGTATTGCGTTTTCATTTTCATGTTTTTTGGGACTCATCTCCTACAGTATGATAGCTTAATGCTTTCGATTTGAGTTATCATTTTTCGCTATTCGTCATTCATTGTGCTAGTTTAATTACATAAATGACCGCCGAGCTGCAAATCTCGCGTTAATTTTCACCGATTAAGCGACTATAAATAGCAATATTTGTTTCGGTGATCTCTGAATTTATCTTTAATAAGCAAAGCTCAGGAAGATCTTTCAAAATAAATCTAGAATTTCGTGAAATTTAAGTAGTTATATTTTTCAGGATGTTAATTTACTTTATCACATACAAATTCAATTAGAATTTAACCCTATATATATATAAAGCACTTCCTGTAATCCAGTAAATCGTTGCAGAAAAGTTCAATGGAAAAAAACACTGCACATTATTACGATTTAGGTTTTTTCATCGATATCACAGCAAAGCAATCAACATCGCCTTAATGTCTAAGTAGAAATTAACATGAAAGAACGAAAAAAAATCAATGTGCCAATGTTTCTCTAGTTCATCAGTTGTATTCACAGTGACATTAAACTTGGTATCCAGAATCACGATTACTAAATCGCATTGAATGCAGCAAACAAAGCAGATTCTAGCAAACCTCCCGATAATCCTAAATTACAGATGTTTTAGAATGCCTCTGGGAATATAAAATAGTCGTTAAGACTCGGGTACATGGAAATCATTTGTTAACCACAGGGCCTGGCAGTTTCGAGGGTCAAACAAAGCCTTCGTTGACTCCAGCCGTCTAACCCTTTGAACGGACCGACAAATACTGTGGCTCCTGACGACGACAAGACTAATCAACAGTTGACAAAAAATTGAATAAGAATTGTGGGTAAAATATATTACAGTCCTAATCGTAGCAGCCAATAAAATTCAGTTTCATAACAATTAAGTTAATTAGCACAATTTACAAGGCATTCATTAGCTCTCAGTGAATATTTAAGCTATGGAAGAAAAACAATAATATTAACGGAAATGATGCCATCGAACCAGTAGAAAGAATTGAATTCTAGTGTTGATTTCGGAAATATTGGAAGATAAAGTGAAATATCATTTAAATAGTCCATAGAAAAATTAGCTTAAAACAGAAATGAATTATCAGAGGTTAATGCCTTTATTTTATTGGTGGAATTGAATAAATTAAAAGTCAAAATAGCTATTACTCAATCAGTTAATTGGACGAAATTAAGCACCTCAAACTGTCGTCTGAGAGGCGAAAAGAACCAGTAGAAAACAGATGTGTGCAACAGTAATCAAAAGCCAATGGAGAAAACCAAATCAATCGATTTTTATTAAGGAGATTAACTTAGACGTCTACAACATTAAGTTGCAAAAAATCAAATAAACTGGTGCAATCATGCAAAAAGCACCCAGAGGGGATACCACACACCGCAGCAAAGTAGGAGCTCGTTTCTTTCAGGCGCAGATTGCCGTCTTCTTTCAGAGTATATACGGCATTAAAGCGCAGGTCCTGCAAACGAATCACTCTGTACCTATTGACCAAAGTTAGGCTCAAGCGCTATGGGTAAAAAAATCATGTTTATTTAATGACTTGAAACATGGGAGGAAATCACTTGAAAGTCAGGCATCTCACACTTCCTATATACTCGTTGAATTCAATTCTACCAATATATGTTTCACAAACGTAAGTTGTGTCGGAATTCGATGAATTCTGACAGGTTGACTGGAATACATCATTTGCTGGGTAGTAGGCAAAAAGATGTTTATTTCCGTAGGAAACGATTCCGAAAGCCTTTGCGATTTTACTGTTGGCTAAAGCATTGGCTGGTTGGACTGTTGACGTATGATCGACTACAAACAAGTACAGTTATATCAAAGTGAAATAGTAAAGATGTATAAGGACGTTTTCGTACCGTATATCC
>JAUOZQ010000554.1:0-31900 GCA_030710315.1 Anomotaenia brevis
ATATCTTACCTCAAACACAAGGCAATTGTTAAATTTTGGAGCAGTAGCCACGAATGTTCCTTGCTCTAGCGTCAGTCACTAGACTGCTGTTTAGGATTCTCCTTAAAATTGTTTTACCTAAAACATTTTGATGAGGAAAATTTGGCCCGTAACGAACATGTTGCTGGCATGCTGATTTTTCCACCCTTGAGCACGGATGTTGACTTTATGACTGGACACATTCTTCACGGTCATTCTAGACTTATGTCTCATCATCTTAAGGCTTTTGTTAGTATGAGAAACATATGCGTGTTTTTACTTTAAAGTGTGCAAAGCAAATTCTTTTCCTGGGTCTTAATGAATGGAAGTTAGAAACGCATGCTGCACTAATTCCAAATTGAAGAGCCTCAAATTATTACATTTTTGCTGACCAAACAATATGACAACAATGTCGATAAATTTATTTTTAAACACAGTCTGTATTTACCCGCCTTTTCAACCATGTATCAAACAGATAATTTTATTAATTTTCATTTAAATCTTAGCTTTAGCTATGTTTGTGCCTTGACACATTATAATCCTAAAAAAATTAAGGAATGAATCTATATCATGTTATGAGTAATCTCTCCACAAGTCGATACTTCATTACCCTATTTTATACGTGAATATGTTAGGAACTGATTGACACGTACCACTGCAAAACGACTAGAAGACCCATACTGTGGTCACTTATATATTCCTTAAAACATAGTTACATATATTTCGGATTGTCGATGCAGTAAACAAGGCTCATTAGGTGTTGTTTCAGCACCAAGATTTATATCATTGTGAGTAGAAACCACATTTACAGCCACTCAAACCCACAATGTAAAATCAAAGGATAAACCCGCATATATTAATTTATTAGAAGTAGTTACAACACTTAATCATTCGCGAAATAGCAAATATTTCGGCTTGTAACACGTTTGCAAACTAACAAAACCCCTAAAATGATGAGTCATAAGTTTAAAATGACCCTGAGGAAGAATAAGATCGCCCATACTTACATCATAACAACCAGTTAAAAACAGTCAGTTGAAATAATCGGCATGCCGGAAAAAATAACCGTTTGTAACAAACCAGACTTTCTTCATCACAATTTTTCAGGTCACACAATTGTAAAGCTACTCCTAAAACCAGAGTGGTGTAACCCTAACCCTAACTGCTCCAAAACCCAACAATCGCCTTCAGGGGACGAGGATCTATACTGAATTCACAATCGACTTTACTCTTAGCTTTATTTTCTTCACCAGTGACTCTAACATGATTGCTGTATGGACAGTAACCAACTTAGCCACGAAAATTGCTGTTTAATGTGCAAAAATACATTAACGGTGGTGATACATTGGAAATTAGATGGAGAAAAATTAGATAGTGTATAAGACTACCATTCAATACTACTTTCGGTTACATCAACTAAATTCGGTTGTTTTTCGTCTCATGAGGCTATATGAAGCATTATCAGGATGTGCGAAAATGCAACCTACTCAATCAAGAATCATCATAAATGAACCGCTGCTGTTACTTAAAGACAACGTTGTCACTGGTTTCCCCAACTAAGGCTGTTCCACTAATAATGAAGTAGACCCTACTTGAAAACAACCATATTGGACCATCAGCTCTAAATATTGCGAGTTTTCCAATAAGGACGCTCATGGCACCGCAGCACATTCACGATTATACTCTGCAATTTGGACTTTTTTGGCATGCTTCTTACATCGAGGTTGTAAGCATTCCACCACGTTAACTTGCCATCTGACATATTCTGTTTGTTTACAAAACTCCCAGTGATGATGCGATGATTTTGATGATGTTGAGGCATTAGTGGGGAGTTTTGTGTCCGAGATCACCAGATAAGAGGTCAAGTGTTCTTGTCTTCCACATTACTTCTAGGTTGTATTCATCAGCTGAGTGGAGTGTAAAGTGATTTATGAGAAAGGACTTAGTATTTCACCAATTCCACCTCTAATGACCCCACCCAAAATGCAACATACAGTTCTACGACACATTATGCCGTCAAT
Source organism: Anomotaenia brevis (assembly GCA_030710315.1). Lineage (NCBI taxonomy): Eukaryota > Metazoa > Platyhelminthes > Cestoda > Cyclophyllidea > Dilepididae > Anomotaenia > Anomotaenia brevis. Next base: position 2,040 of record JAUOZQ010000554.1, read on the forward strand.
GACACACCACTTTCTGTGCCCATCGAATTTTTCATGGGTTATTTGTTCTCTCGATATTGCTTTCCCCAAAATGCCGTCAAATCTATTTTGTTAGGAATTACCACCAAAGTAAATGCGTGCATACGAATTTTGATGAAAAGCACAGAAAGCGCTACTTTGACTGCCTCAATGTACAGAAGTAATGCTTGTCGCATCATTGCTTGATTTATTGTGTTAACTAATGATTGTCGGTCTATTTAAAGTGCAAAGCACTGAATGAGAGTGACAATGAAATTGCAATACCCTGGTTTTTAAGAAAATGCACACATAATGCGGTATTATTATCTCTATGATGACAACATCCATATAGCTAAAGTCAGTCGCTAGTCAAACTAATGAATCATAGTGTTTTACGATGGCTTTTCAAATATTGGCACCGGGAAAGTTGACTGACTAGGCTTCCTTCCTTAAAATCTGTGAAGTAGAAATCTTTTGCCGCGCTGAATAGCGGATGCCGCTTTGAGCCAGCAAATGAATTGGGGGCTCCGTAAGGCCGCCGTCGCAAGTCTCACAAAAATCAGCATTAGGAAAATCAGATTACAATGTTGACGAGCCATGAAGGTGGCGTTTTTTAGGAAGAGACATGCACGTGGGTATAGTTATTTAGTTATTTAGGCGTCGCTCATATTTGGCGTCTGTCTGTGCGTACCGCTAGACGAGGTAGATTTTTGAGGAGCGACTTTCATCCATTTCTGATTTGTAATGCTACAAGTTATTCTTGTCTACGATTTAGGTGGGGGTTCCAAAAATCCATTCGTGGAGAAGAAGAAGAAAAAGAAGAGGAAGAAGAAGGGTTGAACGCTTTAATGAAGTCGCTGAGCACTTATGCAGAACACTGTCTGTCTAACAATGGAAATGAGAGCTTAGAGAAGTCCTTTGATTTTGACAGGAAAAGAGTTTGTTGGGTCAACAGAGGGCATGGCTTTACCTCTCATGAAAATGCATTGTGCTAACCCATTTGGATTTTTTGGGAAATCGATGCAACGACGTTGAATTGGCATGCAAACTAGGGTATTTTAATTCATCAGACAAATATTTGGCATATAATTTTTGACTGTGCAACGAACTGGATGGCTTTAATGATATCGACAAAAAATGTGGCTTCTTATTCGAACAGAAGGCATGAGTTCACCTTCGCTTAAAAATGGGCTTCCCTATTTGAAACCACTCAGATTGAGATATAATAACTCTCTTTTACGGTAGGTGGAGGCCTAAGTCCCAGTGTTGCGAAGGTAGGTGAAAAGACAATGCAGATTTGGAGAATCGATACAACTCGCTAGCAAGCTGACGATGTGGATATTCTCATTAGCCAGACGAACCTCTGATAAAGTATTTTAGTGGGTTTGTTTCACTAATCGCATTGTAAAATATTGCAGGATTTAGTTCTTAAATATCTCAAGGAGCTATTTGAGGGCGCGTTCCTCATGGTCGCTATGGGACACGACTACACCTACCTGCAAACCTCCACCACCGGCTTCTCGTAGTGCCGTTCCAAAGTTACCCCTCATTACCGGTTAGTCGATTTTAGTAGTATTGCATTCATGTCTTATTTTAATCGATGATTATATCACTTTCAAATATTGGTTAATATCAGGTTTCCCATAAGTTCTGTCCGAATTTTGCCTATCTTTATATTGGACGAAATTCAATGGGTAATTTACTAAATCTTACAGAGATGAACATTATCTGTGTATTTCGATGTATTTCATTAACTGGAAGAACTTGGTTGGGAGAAAAACCCTCAACCAACTTATTTTTCCGATTATGCTCCTTCGGTCTGGCACTTTTTCTGTTGCTTACAAAATCATTTGGAAGAAGCAGCTTTTCCATTGCCACTGAAAGAGCTTAAACCTGGCATTTGTGAGTTCATATAATCAAAATCAAAGTAATTTATCAATAAGGAAGGTACTAGCAAGCTTGTTGAGTTACGAAAGAAGCCGTAGGTAATCAGGGAAGGTGCATTGGTGATTTAAATTTTAATTTAATGCAACATTTGTTCATTTGCTTTATTTACTCAAAAATGGAGTAGAATTTATGAAATAACGTGGTATAAATAGGTAATCACCGGTAAAACTTTATCTATCGAATAAACTTGAAATATGATCAATTTGATGTAAGATATTTTTATTTTGGCTGTAAACCGACGTCTTCATAGCTCGCCCGGTGCCCATGCTATCGTCTGGACAGTCTCCGTGCAACTGTGATAAAGAAGAACGCAAAAAATGAATAAAATATGTGTGTGCGTGTGCATTCGGACCAGTGAACCATCCAATGTGCGGTGCTTATTTTTATGTGTAGTATCCGCTTGCCTTTTAGTGCAACTGCATTTTATACTTGTTCGTCTCTTGCCCCATGTTTTGCTGTTCGCGTGGTTGCCCAATCTTGATTTCAAGTGTAACTTAAAATTCACCCCTTTTTTCGTTTCCTTTTTTATTTACCGTGACATTCAGCCCCGAATCCTGCATATCTTTGCGTTGTTTATGGGGTTTTCTATAAGAATAAAGATCCGTCGTTTGAGACCATCAAATGGTCATCAAATCAACTAATTGAATTGAGTATCTGTTCTAGAATTCGTGATACCTGGATTGATAGTCAATGACAGATGCGGAGGCATAAGTTAAAGTGTAAATATGCTCAAATATAATTTAGTATAAGTGAAAAGAACGACGTTCGCGTTCGTCAATGCAAGTTTCGACAAATTGATAACATGAATTTTTGCACCAAGACAAGCCAGATTTTCTACACAGGAATTAACAATAAATGTAATTTCTTAACAAGGGAATTTGGATGAAATGAGCTTGTTCCACCGTAAAGGTAGTGGTTAGCGTTAAGGTAGCATTGCTTTTATATAGGTAACTTCAAGGTCCTTAATATATAGGACATTATTCACGGCTTGAAGACTGATAAGACTTATGGTCGTAGGCTGAAAAATTGCCAATCGTTCAAGAACGAAATTGCATTTCGCACCCCTATTATAATCCAAGCACATGGAAATTTGTTAAAATATAGAATAAGTCCATTTTAACGCTAAATTTTAGTGTTACCTTTTTTTATTTATATAAACATCTTGTGCCCATGAATTTGTTAAATGCCTCAATTCCAATTTTGTGGTGGGGCTCTTACGGAGACATCGCATTTGCGCTCTCAATCTGTGACCCGCAGTTCTGGGTTCCCTTAAGTCCTCTTGAGGTAAAATTTAGAAATTTCTGGTGTCAGGGGTGCCTAGCCGCTTGATGAAGAATTTGAAGTCTGAAGCAAGAATTTCGTGGAAATTCGACATAAAGTACGTGTGCTATTGCTGGGCTCATCAGCCGTTATTTATTGAGAGATCCACACTCAAATCTGCATGAAATAGGAGTGAGAAGGGACCTGAATTCCGCTATTTTTTCCATTTTATTGGCACAACCTCGATAGCGGAAGCATTCAGTTGAAAACGGTAGTGTAGAACACCCTACTTAAATTACTTAAGTAGAGCAAGGGGTCATAACACTGAAGTCACGCAGATTATACTTTCGTTGTTTTAGTTAGGGGCGTTCAATTGAGCAGTCTTACCAGTTCAAAAACTTGGGAGAGGGATGTAAATAATGTCAGATCTCGAGTCGCCGTCTGTTCTCCCCTCCTCCGTTCTCGATTAATTGTTTGGCCAGTTTTTAGTGGATCTCTTATTGAAGTTGCGTTAGGCCCATTTTAGCCCAAGCGATTTCGTTAAAACGTTTAACCCTGCTTCACGAATAGATTTTTAAGAAAGTTACCTGCCAAAATTCTAGCGGTACGCACAGGCGCCAAACCTGAGTGGTGAAAAAGTGAAAAAGTGTTCTAAGTGTTCGTTCCTGGCTGTAGAACAGATTTCTTCAGCCCCGACGACCCAATGAAGGGCATAAAACTCTACGGACTTGACCTTGTGGAACTGCGTTGTTCGTCGACACCCTCTCGGGACATTCGTCTGTTCCTTGAAGCTAGCACATCCGGATCGACATCACTCCCCTGCCACGCGAAAATCGAAAAGGCTGCACACCCTCAAGAAATCGTCAGTAAACATCGACTCTGATAGGAATTCGCCTGGCTATCTGCCATCCTATGTCGATATTCCGATGCCCAGGGGTAAAAGACGCTACTATGTGGCCTTTACGGCGTCCGAGGAGCAAGCCAAGGAATTTAGGTTCCAGGACGACTCTCAAGCAGCTTACGATGGAACTCGGGTGAGCTCGAGAGCCTCTCGGGCGAATAGAGATGCTTGTCACAAAGCTGCGGCTTTTCTGTGAGTACTTATACCTTTTAAAATCCATTTTAAACTCTCAAAGTTACACTTCTTTGGTAAGTATTTAGGGCCGCGGTGTATCGGTCGAAACTAGAAAACTCGCAACATAATTGAGCCCTGACGACTCTTTACACATTTTCCTTTTCTATTTTTGTAACGACTCAGATTTTTGTACCCAAATCCCTCTTTTGTGTGAAGCCCTATATTTCGTGGATGAGTAAAGACGCTGGTACTGGTCAGTTTTTTGCGTCCTTTGAAAACCTCGCTTTGTTGGACGTGAGTGTGCGGGCTTGTCGGTGTATAAGAGATGATTAATGGGGTCCTTGTGTCTGCCTTGAAAAGGCTTTCGCCCAAGGCGTCGCTCCCCCCGCCATTCCCCTCTCCACAGCCGTCACTGTCTGTCAACATAAGGGATGAGTCATAAAACCACTCAGCTTTGGCGTCTGTGCGTACCGGTAGATTTTTTAGGAGCGACTTTCATCGATTTCTGATTTTGGTGTCTGGCGCTAATCATTGCCGTGCTTACAGGTCATTCTTGAACACGATTTAGGTGGGGATTTCATAGTGCATTCGTTAAGGATTAGCCGTTTTAACGGAATCGCTGAAACAACCGAATAGGAATCGTGAAAAATTGTGCAGAAAACTGTATAGCAATAGAAGTGGGAGCATGGAGAAGTCCTGTGATTTTGACGCGAAAGGAGTTTGTTAGACCAAGAGAGGGCATGGCTTTGCCTCTTATGAAAATTCGTTATACGTGTATGAAAAACAGTATTGTTTTGGGAAATCGACGCAACTCACTCAGGAACCGACGATGTTGAATTGACATGCAAACTAGGATATTTTCATTTATCAGACAATTATTTAGTAAATGATGTCAGACTGTGCAACGAATTGGATGGCTTTATTGGCAAATCACTAGATTTTCACTAGACAAAAGTGTAGCTCCTTAGTCCAACAGAAGGCATGGATTCGCCCTTATTTGAAACCACTCAGATTGAGATATGATAATTCTATTTTATGTTAGGTAGAAGCCTAAGCCCCATTGTTGCGAAGGTAGGCGAAAAAACAATACAGATTTGGAAAATCGATACAACTCGCTAGCAAGCTGACAATGATGCATTAGCATTAACTAGATAAACCTCAGAAAAATCATTTTGGTGGGACACTCTCCCACTAATCACATCTTAAAATATTGTAGGATTTAGTTCTTAAAATTCTCAAGCAATTACTCATACCGGAACGTGATGTCTCTTTTCTTAGAAGCAACCTGAAAATAGGTGTCATGGGCCCTCTTTCAAGGATACAGATAAATGGTCAATATTTATTTAAGGAGTGTGCTCAAATATTTCGGTAGTGTCCAGGCCTGAATCCATGAGAAGCATGTGCGTGCTCCTCTCAAGAGGGTTAAACAATGAGTGAATGAATAAGTTAGTCCAGTTTATTGACTCATACCATATGCATTTTTGTGCTACCATCTGTCTAACTTGTCACGCGATTCATATATCGATTTATTGGACATTAGTTCAGACCTCTATGACTCGAGTTCAAACTGCCTAAGAGACAAATTAACAAATTATGATTGGTTATTTTTCTTTCGATAAAAGCTGAAAGCCTTCTTTGGTATTCGCGTACGTGATGACAAAATGAATGGATGATGAATGGAACCTGGCTGTAATATACATTACTTAGACCATTCTTCGACTTTATTGATGATTTAATTGCTACTAATTACAAAGAGTAGAAGTTAGTTTATAGATGCCACCAGAACTAGACTCCAAACACGAGTTTATTGAATGGACTCGTAGTTGACAACCTCTCTGAAAGGCGGGTAGGTGGTGGTTGCGTACGCCAGGTCAACGAGATCACACGCCACGGTTGAAGATCTGCTGCAATTGCTGCTACATTAGGCGCGTATTATTCGAAATGGCGATTGAACCGATTGCCCAGACTAAGGAGACTTTGGAATATCTCTAAACATAAATGAATTTTAATCAAAAAATCGCATCCATTTAATGGTCACTGAGTCCCATCGAAAGCACCCCCTTCCGCACTATATGGATTTTGCATGGTGTAGGTCAAAGATTATTTAATATCGAAGAAAAAGTTGGAAATTAATTAAAGATTACATGTGAAACAACTTCATACACCACTCGAAATTTCAAGTACAAAAGATAATAGAAAATCGGTTTAATCATATAATTTTTCCCTAACTTAGTTCGTAAAATGAAATCATAACTTCTAGCGTTTTCGCAAGACTTCGTTTGGAGACATATTCGCTGCAAACTTAACTGAGAATCATAGGCAAATCTTAAGCATGACTATTCTTCTAGCAAACTCGTCACATATACATATATATTTCTGTAGGTGTAAAAATTTGTTAAACAATATATGGAGATTTAAAGCATAGTTTGAAATACTCGCATTTTAATTGAATTTAATCACAGTTATATATTTTTTTAGTTTAATTCTATTCACACTCTGTAAAGGTGCTTACATAATTTAGTCCACAAAATTATTTCGCCTCTTGATTATAATATATCAGACATGAATAATTCAAGTACCAAAAATTTGCATGGCATTTTAAGCTATATATAGGTATTTCATTTTTCTTTACGAGTTGCTTCAAAAGAAAAATAAAACTGAAATTACGAGGTCATCGATAAGGATATTGAGCTGAAATTATGGACAGGGTTGAAAATGAAAGAAAACAGCATGGAAGAGCAACAAATTCGTTTAAAATTCTCACAGGATTCGACTTTAACTTTAATTGCATTACCGTATAGAACGAAAGTAATTTAATGATGTTAACATTCTTTCTATCCCGCCACGTAAAAGATCAAAATGGCAAAATGGATATGGACATAAGGTGGAAACGTTCCCAATGCGTCCTCTGGTACATCAGCACGGTAAACCCATAAAAAAGACCTGTGCGTGTATAAAGCATTTCGTTGCACCTGAAAATACTGTGCAATTGTCGTTTTTTTCATTTTGAAGTGATGATGAAAAATGATGATCTATTAGCAAAGCCTAATAATGGTGTATTCAACTGAATTTTAATAAATGTGCTTTTGATTAATCGTTCAATGTCTGGCAATCAACTAATTCTTATTTGGTTGCAGAGTCGAAGAAGCTTTGCTAATTACATAGTACGAAAGAATGGGGCGGTGAATGCTAATCGGACATAAGAGAGGGGATGTGTAGCTACTACGCATTATAGCAAGATATCGAACAGTTGTTCATGTGATATATTGAACTATTTGAAACCTAATATTTTGAAATAATTCGAGGAAATGAATACAACTTTCAATAGATGCAACATCCAATTGAAAGGCCAATCACCACGTGGTATAGCTAGCAATTGGTAGGAACGTGTTTGTTTGTACTAATCACTTTATATTCAACAGAAGGAAAAAAGTTGACAATTCATCTTTGTCCGGAATAATCTGTCGACATGAGTCTGTTATGTGTTGCACCTTGGCGGTGAACGTCACCTAATGGTAATCATTAACAACCGTATTTACAAAAATTAGCTCCATTTCTTGGTAATTGGTAAGTTAAAGGCGGTTTTACGCAAGACAATTAATTAGCAATGATCATCATGAAAATTGACTTCAAGTGCCTCTGAATTATGATCACCGAAGTCGCTGCAAACCTCTATAATGAATGCAATTATTTGACAGCTCCATATTTTGACATACCTCATCCATCACGAACTGACTCGTAGTGGCTCGATGTTGAGCACCCCAAGGCACATACCACTGACAACGTGAGTAGGTACACAGCTCGCATACTTGTAACCTGCTCTGATATGAATCGCCCTTATATACTTGCAGCTTCTGCTCAAAGATTACAACATACATGTTAGGAATGCCTATTCTATAGTCTTGCTTTCCACTTCTAAAATCGAACTTATTTTTACAATGACCATGATAAGTAAAAGGAGTTAAGTGCAAACTTTTTGCCTCAGATGTTTCTCAGTGCATTTAAGTATCCGAGTTGTTCCTTCCTCCTTTGCTTCGGAAGAGGAGCTCGTTTTAGGGTGTCCAGTTCATTGAGACAGTTAAAAAAGGTGGTATGCGCAAGTGTTCAAGTGTGATTGCGCTGGCAGGATTTGTGAGACAGTTTAAATCCATATGTCACGAAGATTAGATCTTGCAAAGTCACGTTAGCGCTGGTATTTGCTTGTTTCAGTGGAATGGTCTCTGACAATTTTGACTGGCCATCGACAGCTTCAAATAGCAGATTACATCTAATAATCCTTTTTTATGAAATAAACACTGTCAAGTACAGCTAACTGTTACCAAACAGACAGTTAGTTCTAATGTAACGTGATTTTCTAATGGTCATCTCCCACGCCAACTACAAATTCATTCTTAAGATTCCATAAACAGGTGAAAACATTTTTAAAACTTAGGTAATAAATAGCAAAATTTTAGTTTCAATCAAATAAACACTCTCTAGAGACACCGTTGTTTGATTATCATGCACAGTCCAGTATATGTGCAATGTTGAAATTTACTTAATTTTAACCACTCATATTAGGTAATTTAATTGATATATACCAGTTTGATGCCGATGCTGAAATTTTCTCCCACAGCAATGGTTTTTGGTATAGAAAATAAAACTAATTTACACAATATATGGAAACTGGGTTTTAAAGAGTTTTCTTATTTTACAAATCCATGATAATCTACACCAAACGTATTCTACTGAATCAGGTTGCCACCAAATCTAATTTTAATGTATCCTGAGAAACATTTGAAAACGTAATTGATGGAATTGCCAATAGCTTAAAGACCATGAATAACAAGATCTTTCTAAGGCGATTAATGTTCTGCTGGTATGTTTTTGCCAGTTGTGTATGTTTTGCCCAATTGGTAAAATGAAATTCTATCTCTTAAGTTGAAGGCATTTCCTTATTAGAAGCTTATCTTCAAATGCTCTAGCAAAACTCTGATAAACGCAACTAAATAATGTAGGCGGTATATTGCAATCTCGTTTCCAAATTGTCCTGAAGGTCAACTAACATGTCTTTTTTTATTTTGGCGCTTATGAATATTAATGTTCACAATTAAATTTTTTTAAATTTTAGTTTTGTGATGTGCAGTGGTTTTGCTAATTCTATGGGATGTTTGTTGCAAAAGACCAACATAGAGATCAGTGTACAATTTGTTCACTATTCACTGTACCCTACGGCTTTATCTGCACTTCTCTAAGCAGTCCAATGAAGTATGGGCGGTGCCTCAATGCCAAGCATAATGCACTGACATCTTAAATGTAGACGTATAATTTGAATTGTCAAATTTGTAAACCTGTTAAACCTTCTCAACACGATTTTAAACGAATAAGTGTGCAGGATAACTCAGATTTAAATCCAGCAATATCTTACATTTCAACATAACGCTAGGACTATCGCTTTTAAAAGTCATTTCCGTGAAATTAGGCAAACAACTTTCAAAAAAAGGATAGTAAATTTTTTAGGACTCACAAACTGGTTTTCACTAACACACTGTTTGCTAAGGCCTGCTAAGTCGAATAGACTCCGAATTTTTTATTGAAAATTGATTTTTAGTGGCTTTTTTGAAGGAGTTTTGGAGATGCTCAGTAGCCTCGCCTCAGCTTCTCACATTCTCTTTATTTTTTCCACAATGTCTCACTTTATCGACTTCATTCTTCATATTCTTCTTAATATTAAATAACAAATACATTAAAAACGTATAAAATGTATGCAAATTTAAACAATATTATATTTCATATAAAGATCGAAATATTATTTGCTTTTCTGAATTTATATTTTTTTCTGTATACGACTATATCCTAAGCCTGGAGAACTAGCATATCTAAATTATTTTATATATTATGTTATATTATGAAAAGAAGCCGTTGTTTTTTTGTGTAAATACAAAACACGATATCACCGATGCCTAACTCTACACCACTAAAAATTCATTTTTTGATGTTGTATGTTACCTTTATTTTCTGTGTTTTAAAAGTAATTTTTTGGAAATCGTTTCTAACTTTGTATAAGGACCTAAAGTTCTTTAAATTTTGACTTTCAACGATAAACCAAAGTCAAAATTAAGTACGATCGCTTTTGAAACGGGAATATCGGGAAATTTTTATCATACAGTAAATGCTAAGGGTTCTTAAAGGTGTTCTTTGAAGGTGTTCGAACTGGAACCTCTATTGGCAGCGTATGATCGAAATGACTCGGAGGACCCAGTTTGGCATAAAGGGAGTCCGGTAACTAGGTGTAAATGTTGTCATACAGCCACAATACTCTAACTGGAGCGCTTGTTTGTGCAAATCGAAAATTCAAGATGGAAATTTACTAACTTCAGTTCAAACACCACTAATGCATTCTATGCAGAAGTTCACAAAACACAGCACTTGAAATAATAAAGAAACTTATACATTATTTTTATAGGAATTGGAAACTAACGGAGCACATTATTTTTAGGAGTGAGTTAGTACTAGCGAGGCAGAAACATGTATGAATTGTACAATATAGAAGAAATTAGAAAAATTCGTCAAGGGCTCTGCAGCGGTTGCAACCTTGTAGCCATGGACTGTCACCTGACCACCATTAGCAGGCAGTGCTTAGTAAACTCCCATATGCCAAAGGTTTTCATCATATTCAAACAACCGGAAGGTATCAGTCTTATACAAATAATGGATGCCAGCGCATCAAGAATGTGAAGGGAGGTGTTTCCAAATAACACGGCATTTTGCCCATTTGTTGACAAATAATTATAATAATAACAATAATAATAACTTGCTAGGGGACCCACAAATCCTCTTCATTTGGAACTTGAGGAGCTGACAATCTACCAATCACAGCTATCCTCAGTGCTGGCGAAAATTTACTCTGGGCACGCGGCGCAGTAGCCTCAAGTAACTTAGCCGTACTAGTATATTTAAACGTCCTCGAAAAATTCCCTCTCATATAAATTAATTTGTTTTTCATTACTCCAATATATTCCTATTTGCTTAAAATTTATTTTATCTTATTCTGGAAAATAAAAATAAAAAAATGTTCAATTAAAAACAGGAAATATCAAGTTTATTAATGGAATGAACTAGGGTTTGTAGAAAATAGTTTATTTGCATTTGTGTTCATTATCAGAACAAAGTTAAAAGTTCCCATTGTAGGCCAACAAGTCTTTTAAAGAAATCTACTATTGCATTTCGTGTTCTTGGAGAAGATGCTCTTCGACAAGGAACGTATCAGCTACCCCTAAAGCAATTCAGCAATAAAATGTCCCGTAAATTGACAATGAAGTGATCCTCGCATTCTTCTGTCTAATTTTAATCCTTTGTTTCCGATTGCGATGGAGGTGAAAGGCGAGATGGTATCAGAAATACGGAAATCAAAAATGAATACGGAACTCCACTTGCTTTTATGTTGTTCAAATGCTATTAAGCGAATTCAAAGCAATCAAATCTTTTAAGGTTGATTCACCGAACTTTGGAACTGCGCTTGCTTGTTTCTTAGCGAATTCGCAATAAACTGTAGTGTGAGTAGAACCATCTATCTATTATCTTGGCGTTATTAGAGCCAGAGTAATAAAGATGGTACCCGAATTTAATTAGTGTAGCACATCATAAAATGGCGTTCTGTGCTCCGGTATTAGTCCATTTTCCCACCTCTTATGATGATCCTATACAATTTTGAAGGGCAACTCTCTTCTGAGTTCATTTCGTAACAAAGTACTCCTTTCTTAGTTCACTTTCTAGAATAGTCCGACTACCTCAAACAACTTATCGGTTTAATCAGGCGATTTTTGTTGGATTCTAAATTTACTGTTGTGAAATATAACATATTTTGCTTGACTACTGTTCAATTCCTCAGTATTAGTGGTTAGTAATGGCGGCCTATGGATAGAAAATTGTCGAACTCCAACTCAGTTCCGGAAGTTAGCAATAAAAATTGCCTCTATTGGAGCGCTGAATCAGCTTTACCTGAAGGGTTAGATATGGGCAAGTCATTTCCTACCGTTGTTGATTATGTACTCCAGGACATCAGTAGCGTATGAATACCATGCTTCAAAACTAACCAGGTCGTTTATGCTATTATACAATATAATTCTAAAGATTAATATAAAAATTACTTACCCAGCATCTAACATATGAGTGGGAAACACTGAATAAATAAATAAATGAAATTACTCGTGTTAAAATATGACGTACGAAAATTAACAAATATTCCACATGCTTCAAAGCTTGGGGAAATTCCTTCCTTTTGTGATGTGAATTGTGAGTGAAATAAAAATGAATAAATGAAATACGTTCCGTCAAATCTAAGGAAATTTTTTTTCTGAATTACGAAGTAAATGCTGAGTCTGATCTACTTATTGTTGCGCAGGTTAAAGGTTAAAAACAAAGCTGCTTGGATGGAAAGTCGGTACGTCCAACCAGGTAGCCATAGGCCACAAACTGGGTAAAATTTGTGACACTTCTTGAATAATTGTAGCAAATACGTTACCAAAAAGAATTTTGGTAAAATAAATCATAATAATCACTAGTAAAGTAAACAAGTCGTACGTATTGTTTAACGATTCATTCTTGATAAGGAAACATTTCTAACGTAAATGTGCCGTTTTATTTGCCCATCTATTTATACGTGCCCATAAAATTGATGCTTTTACGAGTTGTTGCGTTTAGCAAAAAGGCTTCCAAAATGTTTTGCAACTAATGCATTTTTCTGAAAACACAATCTCTGTCAAAATGTGTTGCCTCAATAATTTTCATTTAGAAAAGTAACACATTTTACCAAAATATCACCTTAATTATCTAAAAAAATTGTATATTACTTTTAGAATTAAATTCTGCAACTCGAATGGCTTTTATACGATTGCAAAAATAATAGGTTGAAAATGCGTTCCTACGTATTTTCATCAAGTATTACGTAGTATTGCTAGATTAAAATTCAAGAAATAAATAGGCTTTTGATAAAAAGTTGCCAAATTTCATTCCTCTTAAGTACTTTTAAATTCTTACAAAGTGTAGGATATAGCAGGAAACACCTCTTAAAATTGCACCACGCCTTTAATGAGCACTAAAATTGAATTACTACACTACCCAACTTCAAAAAGATGCATATTTGCTTTGATTCATTGTAGTGAGTGAAACATTGATGTTTTGGCATAAATATCACTAGCAGTATATTTTTGTGTTTAAGAGCAATTTTTGCTTAATTGAAAATTTCATACCTGAGAGAAAATTACGTTTAAAAATAAACGAACAAAATGAGTCTAAAATCGCATTTATGAAAAACCCACAAAACAACCGAATTGTTCGATTAACTTTGCTAAGCTAATATTTATTTGGTTAATTTTACCTGCATTTACCCTAAAATACTACATTTACTCAATCAAAAACAAAAAGCACTTGGATTTTCTAATCATTTATTGTGTTTCCAAAAGGAAAAGAATTCGAATTTGACATTTTTGTAGTCATCTGATTTACCGAGGGCACTTGCAGTTTTAGAAAAAATATGCAAAACCTTTAAACAATGAATGTTACTGGTTCTGGCAGTTCCTAGCTATATCATTTTAGCGATGTGTAAATCATGTGAGGAGAACGCCTAATCGTGTTTTATAAAAACGCTTTTTAGAAAAAATTAACTAGCAAATGTTATTGCAATAAGCTAATACAGTAATTTGAGTATTAAATTAAAGAGACGTGGACACATTTATGTACACAAAAGCATTATTATGAGTTTCCATTAGCTAAATTTAAACAGTAAAAAAGCGTCAAAATGACGTCAAAATTAGGTTTTACTAGAAATCGATAAAAATCGAAATAGCATGGGTTTGGAAAATTATAATTTGCATGGCGTGGAGTCGATATTTGGCATGTTTAGCCTGTTATATGTCTGCTCGTGAATACGTCAGATCGATGGGCATTTGCTTGGGAAACCACAAAAGGATTTAACAAACACAGGGTGTTCTGTCACGAGTTGCAGTTTTTTCGTTGGCTTAGACAAATATAGATTTAATCTGTAAGTTTGGATTTCAGTTTGCCCTCTCGGATCTATCTAACCTGATAATGTTTATTTTTCTAATAAATCTACGATATCGGGATCCAAGATTTTACAACAAAGGTTTGTATACCGAAACATATTCAGACTAAAAAATCATTTCGTTGACTATAGTAATATATTCCTTAAAGAAGAGCAAAAGCTAATTGCCAATGCAATTGTTAACAAAGAAATTGACCGAAATTGGTTGAATCGGAAAAAGAAAATGCTTCACAACATGAATCCCTTTAAAAGCAACTGTTTGTAAATCAAAACTAAATTTACTTTCAACAAAACCTAATTATAAATATAGCCCAACAAACAAAAAAAATTTTGGTCGTGTCAATATCCCCAAGGGATCTTTTAGGATACATGCTCACTTGCACAGAACCTGGGTTAAATGAACTATTGATTTAAATCTGCAATCAAGGCAACCTTAGAGCCTATGAAGAGGAAAATCTCAAAGATCCTTCTTGAAAAGAATTGAAACCTTTTCTGGAGGAATCACTTGAAATATTAAAACATTTTTATTGTTCTTTCAGTGTGTAATTATTTTACCATACGATTTGGCTTACTGTTTTACCATTAATCCATATTTTTCCAACTTTTCTCCTTCTTGAATTATATTGGCAATATGTGATTATTATCTATTAAAATGCCTAGAATTAATAAGGAGAAAATACCAGAGGAAGGCTTTTACTAAATGTGTGTTTTGAGAGTGAACTTGGCTCAAACTGTGGATGCAGGATTCGGCTGCCCTTGCTTATCGTAAGAATTTGACTGTGGTTATTGTGTCACAACAAAGTTACTCACCTGGCCTGCATGCCAAGCCGGGCCACAGCGGACTACAAAATGCAGTCTTTGTCAGTTGAGCTAGATTGAGCTGTAACTTGCGTTTTTGTCTGGTCAGTGAGGAACGTAAAATGGCTATAACGACAAAAATTATCTTCACATGTACATATAGCCCCCTAGAATTGCTGTGCTATAACGAGCGAAACTTTATCTGGCATTGCCCGCATTTAAGGAAAAAATATACAAAATTGATTGCTTTTTAAAATGCCTTTTTAGATATAAAATAACTTGGCAATATTGCGTGTATTATTAGATTTCCGCAAGATTTACTTATGAAATATATTAAACTGAATTTTTTTAGGCATACAAATAATAAAATTGCATTTTTCCTTTAAAAAATCTTTGAAATTGTCAAAAGTGAAGGTTCATAGCCGCTAATATTTCTCCAATAATGTGCAATCCTACATCTAAGCTCCTCTTGGAAAAAAAGGAATAAATCCCAAAATTGACCTACTGAAATCATTTTGACAATAATTTCCACAAAAGGAATATGTAAAATTATTCGATGATATATATACATGTAGTTAATAGTATTTACGCCTTCAGAACAAAAGTGCATAAATTCTCAAAAATTACTCTTATTGTTTCCAAAATTGATTTTAATGCAGCGATGAATTGAAACTCTTCTTAAACAGAATACTTAGTGCAGTATAAAAAATATCGTTGTAAAAATACTAAAGTAATTGTGTTTTGAAGCGATAACTTGTTGATTATATATTCATATGTAAGTACCTCAAGTGAATAATTTGCTAACTACATGTATATTTTTTATGCAGAAAATATTAAAACGTACATTTCAAAACGCAATTGTTTCGATTTGCATTTTTGTAACACAGTTAATATTAAAGAAATAATTAAATACTTTTTTAACACATAATTTAAAATGAAAGGCCCATTTTAATAGGCTTAAAAAATTACCAAATGTTTTAATTTAGAAATGGCATTATTACATTTATAAATCACTTATTTTACTGTTGACTACCCATTTTTGACATCAGTTAAAGTCATTTGATTTGAGGTGATTTACAAAAAATAAAAATATATTGCGAGAAAAAAGCCTGTTTTTATAGGACCATGAGACCTCTCCATAAACCTCCATGGGCAAAGGAAAAAAATAAGACAAGAGGCAAATCCTAGCGATCAACGGAAATCGTACTTACCAATAATACAAATTGGGAACTGTGCTTATGTGAAAGCCCTTTTAAAATTGTTCACGTTCGAAAATGTTAACAAAACACAGATTTACTAAAGTAAAAAATTGATTCCGTTTGAATGATTCACGATAAGATCTTTGCGGAATTTGTGTAAATTTTTGACGATCTTAAACTATGAATTCTTTTTAAAAAATTATATTTCAGAAGCTGGCTGAATAAAAATTTTGAATAAGAATTTGAATAAGAATTTGTTTGAATTAGTCCAGATATACTGTTGCTTCTTATTTTTATTGCAGTGAGAAATGAGTGTTTTTTTAATTAGGAGAAAAGGCAGCTTCATTCGGGTACAAATACTATTGGAATATTACCTTTGAAAGAATCCATCTATTTGTTTAGCAAACATCTTTGAACCGTAAAAAATTCCAATTAAACCAACAAATGCGTATTTTGTGATAAATTTTTTTGTTTGAGGAGTGATTTTTTTTAAACTGGCAAAACTAAATTTTGGCATTGTCGATCGAAATAGCCTGTACATTTACAGGAAAACTGTGTGAAAACCTCAAGTTTCTTTTAAAATATTGTAATTTATCTTTGTAGAGAGATATGTTTAATGAAAACGCTTAACGATTCATTCTTAATAAGAGGACATTTCTAACGTAAATATGGTTTTTGTACTTGTCCATCTAACTATACGTGCAGTGTAAAATAAATGTTTTTTACAGGTTGATTCGTTTAACAAAAACTCTATAAAAATATTTTGCTACGAATGCATTTTTTGAAAAACATTTAATATGCAAATATGTGATTCCTTGATAATTTTATTTAAAAGAGTGACGTAACGTTTTTCTTACTAAACAATCCAATTATTTAGAACATGATATATTACTTTAAGAATTGAATTCTGTAACTCAAATAGTTTTTTTATACAACTACCTTAATGGTATGCCAAAAATACGTCCTTAAGTTACTTCATCATGTATTACGCATTAATTTAAGTGAATAAATGTTTAGGAAATTAATATTTTTTCTAATAAAAATTGACCAAATTGCATTTCTTCTAACTGCTTTCGATTTAGTGATGTTATTATCCATATTGAAGGGCCTTGTATTAAGCATTAGGAAAGTCTTGTTCACAGATCAAGGTGTAACTGATATGGAAAGTGATTTTTTATCCAGTTTAACTTAAACTCCTTTCCATGGTTATGTTTAAATCCAGGTTTACCCAAGAAATTGCTGGATTGGACCTGGTTCAGCACCAAACAAGAAAGCGACTTGTAGAGTTCTGTCATTTCAACTACTCAAGGTTCCAAGAGACTAAGCCGACAAAGTCAAGTCCAAAGAACGGTTGTTGAAAGGAAACCAATAGATAACAAAAAATCTATTACCAAAAAATTATTTCAGTAGAAGTTTCAACAAGATTAATTCAAGATGGAAATTTATCAACTTCTGTTCAAATAACACTGATCCATGCAATGAAAAAGTTCACAAAACACGGCACTTGTAATAGCAGGTAAATATATATGTAATAATAATTATTATTATTGAAATTAGAATTTTTTAGGAGAGATTTAGTATTAGGGAGGAAGAAACAGGTATGAATTGTGTAGTATAGAAGAAGTTGGTAATCCGTCAAGGACTCTGCAGCGGTTGCAACCTTGTGGTCGCGGACTGTTACCTGACCACCGTTGGCAGGCAGTGCCAGGAAAACTCATGTGTCAATAGTTTCCATCATATCCAACCTAGTGAGTACTCAAAAACAACTGGAAAGGACGAGTCTTAGCAAAATACTGGATGCCAGCGCATCATAAATGGGGGGAAGGGGTTTCCAAATCACACGGCATTTTGCCTCTTCGTTGACAAATATTGGTTTAAATAACTAACAAATGAACCTCAAATCCTCTTCATTCGGAGCCTGAAGAGTTGACAATCTTTCAATCGTGGCTATCTTCAGTGCTGGCAAAAAGGCACTCTAAACACGCGGCGCAGTAGCCTTATGTACTTTAACCGAAGTAGTATATTCAAATGTCCTTGAAATATTTCCTCTCATATAAGTGTACTTTTTATTCGTTACTACGATATATTTTATTGGCTTGAAATTTAAGAGAATAAAAAGAAATTTTTAATTACAAACTAAAATTATTGAGTTTAACAGCTGAATTAAATAATTTTTGCAGAAAATAGTTTACTTCCAATTGCGTTCATTATAGAACAAAGTTAGTAGTTCTTTTTGTATTCTAACAAGTCATTTTCGTGTTCTCGGAAAGGATGCTCTTTGACAAAGAACGTATCAGCTACCCCAAACGCATTTGAGCAATATAAATGCCCCTTTATTTAGCAATGAATTGACCATGCATGCTTCTGTCTAATATACAATCTTAAGTCCAAGTCACAACTTTTATTGCTGTTAATGACCGCCTTCCATTATTTTCAAAAATATGTCTCTCAGTTTTAAGGGCGTCATAGCCCCTACTAATAGTTGGGTGTTGTGAAAAATGACAAAATGATCGTCCTAGATGATGGTGAATGTGGAAGACTATTTTGCGGGATAAGCCATAATCTGGTGTCGGTAGAGACAAGGCACAGGCATCACCAGTGCCTCCAAAATGGCTTTCGATTAACCGTACTACGTGGCTTGTAAAACAAATGTTTTACGAAAGATCTTTTCTTTCGTTTTGGAAAAGTGATTTATTTGTTTATTTAATTTAGCTTCGAGCAATGCAAGTAGACAAACTACGAGAAGTCAAAAGGATTCCGTAGTCGAAGTCCCTTCAAATGTATCATAAAGTTGAATTATGCGATATAATTTAGCACCATTAATCAATTTATCAATTGTTTTTAATTAGTACCTAAAACTGTGCATAGAAATGCTCTACATGATAATATTAATCAGATTATGGCGTATGTTAATTAAAAACCCACAGTTACTCACTTTGTCCTTCCATTTGAAGTGGATTTTGCCAGTTCAAAGGCCATTTCTCATTCGGGATGAAGTACGAACGAAATCCAGTCAAAATGAAAGACAAAGTGGCAGAAGCTTGGTAAATACGATCAACACTTCTCTCTGCCACCACTAATTTATTATTGGATTTTCTAATGAAATCGGTGAGGCTTTTTGCAATTTCTTTAAACACCTAAGTTTGCAATAACCATATTTGGGGATATGAACCCAAGGTACACACAGCAGCCTTGACAGAGCTCAAAAATGGTTCATTTTCATGGCTTTGATTTTTAAACAAAGACCTTGCTTTATTCACAAATAAATGCACATCATCATTATCGGCATTACGAATATTTCGGGTGACTATGCAATGGGCCAAAATTGAACAAATATTTCTTTAAACAAATACAGATTTTAATTTCGCATCTAGATAAAAGTTGATCATCTACCAGATTCGAAATGGTGTTCCAAATCTTAACTAATTCAAAAAGCTCCTTGAGTTCATGAAAGCGACTTAACTGGTAAGGTGGCGTCATTGTAGGCGTCTTTCGTCTGCACGAGGTCACAAATAGCGTTTTTTCTCAGCTGATCAACATAATCTTACAGCAATTTCGTTTTAAATGAAACAAGCTTTATCGTGTTTTTTTTATTTTAATTCGTAGAAGTAAAGATATCACACGAAATGGACTTGTAAAGCTTAATAAACCATTTGTTGATCACACTCAAAATTGGACTGTGAAATTTTACATGATTCCGTTCAAAAAGACAAATTGATTTCATTACTCGCGTTTCAAAATTTACCGAAACGAACAATTACTTTCCATCCTCCCATCGAAATGAGCAATTTCGATAATCTGAAGAGCGGAAACTCAAGCAAAGAGGAATAGACTGTGTTGAACACTTACATAGCTTATTCCGGGTAACGTAGCCAAATGAGTCGATCGTAGTTTTTGACCTATAAGCATTTCTGCAGGGGATCTTTCCCATGGCTTGCAAGCAAGATTGTTCGATGAGCCAATACGAAACTTTGTGGGATCTCGTCAGTCATTCCTTTAGCCTTCGCTTTGAAATGAGCTCGCGTCAGAGTGTTTATTTCATAAAGGCTGTTATATAAGGTGGTGTTCCTAAGTGTTCAGTACTTTGCGATTGAGCTGGCGTGATTTGTGTGCTATTTGAAATCCATATGTCGCGTAGATTAGAGCCGCTTACTTAGGCACACTCTCCTGATGAGCAGAAATTGGCTTCAAACGAGTTAGCTTTTGCGCCATCTTAGCAGCTTCGACAGACTCCAGTGGCAAGTGATGGTCATCAGCATGCAATAATGCCAATTCTAACGAAGAATCAATGAATTTCATCTTTTCTGAACGCGACGTCAGCCAGTGTCGTTATACCTGAATTTATGATTACTCATACCCAACAATCACAGGATCTTGCTGCTTACTTAGTGAAACATTCAGCTCGATCCTCATCATCGTCATCGTTGTCGAATACGTCATAGTGGAATTCCTAACAAGGTGCCCCGGATGTGGCATGAGTCCTTTCTTATCAAACTCAGATTAGGATGCAATTAAATATTAAGGGATGGAACACGTCCTTCACCGTTTCGGTTATGAAGGGTATGACTTACCTCGTGGTGGCCCACAACAATCTTTGGATTCGTTCGTATTCTTCTAACGAAAAGAACTTGAAAACTGAGACAAGTAATATAATTTTGTTTTCTGAAATATATTAGTTTCTAGTAATGGATTCTCGGTTCTTGTTTTACAGTTTGTACTGTAGAGTAAGTAAACTATGAGTATACTCTGAAATATGTCCCAAAGACATTTATGAATTAATGAAAATATTTTATTTAGCTCTTTTTAATAAAAGACTGAAAAAATTTGTAACTGAAGGTTGTTAAAAAATAACAATAACATTATTTACATAGTTTGGATTTAGAAAAGCATTTACTAGTAAATGTTTACTTTATCTGTGTTTTCGAGGAAATCTGCTTTGGAACACGCTCAATCAAATTGTATGTTGTCATTGTTGCTGACTTCTTCTAGAAGCCACAGCTTCGTTGTCTCTATGGAGATTTCCCTGCCAATGCCACTGGAATGATCTCACAGTGTTCACTGAACTCTTCTTCTGGCCTTGTCAGTCGCACATCTTTACAGTGCAACATGCAGGGATGGGACAAAATAGTTGAAACATCTAACATTTTGCCATCTTAATATTCTACAATATTTAATAATATACTTCATATTTAACATTTATTAAATAAGAATTTATTTTAACATTTATTTTATTTAGATATTTAGTATTTAACGATGTTTACAATCAAAACTGGATATATTTTAATGGTTTTTGCATACTTAAAATAACTGTTTTTACAGACTTTAAAAAATATTTTAGAAACTTATTAGAATGACAAACCAAAGTGACCAAATTGTTGGTGCACGTATGGCAGCAGACGCTGGTGTAACAGAAACTGCCAGCCAACAATTCTTGGCGGCGTTTCCAGAGGTACTGTTTCCAAAGTAATTACTGCCGCCTTTGAAAAAGAAGGAAGAAGCATCCTCAACAAAGCACAAGTCTGACCTAAAATCGGAGTTATGTTGAGAGAAACGGTAAGGAAGAATCTAAATGGAATTTTTAGAGAGGATCGTGAGACCACGGCTCCTAAAATCACTGCAGAGCTCCTCAGTGAACACCTACATAACTCAGATGTCTCAAAAACTCCAATTCGCATGGGGCTGCACACATCTGGATCCACCATGGAAGAGCTGCAATTAGAATTTCTCTGCTCTCAATTGCAACACATGTTTCAAAACGTTTAGAGTGGTGGAGTAGAAATTTCTAGAATTGGTCGGTCCCTCGAGCAGTGGAAAATGTGATTTTCCCAGACGAATCAGCGTTTACCGCCTTATTTCTGACCTCCGACAGATTGTAGGTTCGGAGACAGCCGAAAGAAGCATTTAATCCGGACTGTTGCCATCTCCCAACATTAAAACTTTGAGGGAGTGAAGCGATTTTTTAGGGAATCCGCAGTACCAATGATCCCTTTTCATGGGAGAATCAACAGACTCACCTATTTGGGAACTTTGGGTGAACAAGTTCATTCCATGTTTACTCAAGAACAGTTTACGGGGGGTTGGGGGGGGGGCGCTATCGTTCAAGATGATAGTCATCACGAGTCGCAGGCCTCAACCTCATTGTTGAGCACATATGATCAATTTTAAGTGGGTTCCCGCCACAGTCGTCATCGTCTCTAAAAAATGAGTGAGGGTGTTTGGACTGAAGAATGGGCTAAAATTCCCTTGGAAAAAAATTAAATTTACATAAACAATACCTAGGGGAACTGAGGCTGCAACTGTCGCAAAAAGTGGAAATTCACTCCGATTTTTCAAAGCGTTTCCAGTATTTTGTCCTATGCATGTAGTCCCGTCATCTATAACCAACAAATGAAGAAACATTTGAAATCTGAAGTGTTTTAATTATAGGCAGCAGAAAGCTGTATTTCGTCAACATAATGTTTTAGCCGTTACAAAGCTAGGTTTGCAGAAGTAGACAAAAACGCTAATTTTTCCAACTCTGCATGCGTTCCTCTTAGCATTTACAACTAACCAACTACTTATAATTGCATTCTCAAAGCTTTTTACTACGTGTAGCGAAGTATATAGGCTATCGCCTCAGTTCACCTTAAGCCCTGACATCCTGAGTGTCATATGAGTAAGAATTTATCCCTAGTCCTAATTGGGGTCCCACTCATAGTTCATTTTACCACAGGAATTAAACAAATTTAATATCTGTAAATTTTAGGTTCCCGCATAACACCCTGTGGTTAAGAGATTCTCCCAACAAAAAACCATTTCGGGATCGGTGATATTGCAACGCCTATACGGAGCCCATGGGGGACATGATCACTATATCAGTTCAAAATTTCAGATTACGTAACCGACTTGTAATAAGAGGTTCGATACACTTTCTCGCCAACTATATTTAGAGAATGCCGTGAGTGTTACGACCATATTCCAGACATGAGGCTCAATCAAACGTTCATAATCATAAATAGGGTATTCGGAATAAATTTGGCGGGATACTGTTCTGCTGTGCCTTGACACATGTGTTAAAGGTGTTCGCGCACACTACGCGTCTCCCTTAACACACTTAAAAAATTCACGCAGCTGCCATGCCATAAGTTCAGTCTGAATTTTATGTACCTATATTTGACCAAATTCAGGTAGTATCTAATAATCTATAATAACCCTGAAAATTAGGTTTAAGTTAGGATAAATTTTTAATTATTAAATATCGGTTAACTTAACAATAAAATCCCAATTTACTTAATTAAACTCTGCTAACTTGAAATTACCCAAGAGTCATTTGAGGAAAAGACATTTTTTAAGATTCCAAGAAAGGAACCTCAGCATCCGAAAAAGCAGCTAGAAACATTCAATAGGATGGCGTGCGAAATTCAGTGGAAGTGACGGTTTTACTCCCATACTGTATGAAGATTGAATTGGGTGTCCAGTTGTTTTTGATGAAAAAGCAGTCCTCAAGGAAGCTTGTCCTGCTTGAAAACATGTGCATTGCATTTACTTTACAGAAATTTCATGTCTCAAATCACGAGTGTACATCTACTCTCGCCATCGCGCTTCAACAATTTTTGATGGTAAGATATGTGGCTGGCGACGAAAAACGGAAATTTCGTCGAAATATGAACTTTTTAGACAGTGTCGGTTTCGTAACCGGGGAGGAAGACCACCGCCACAGCTGCCAAGAAAGGTACTTTACGAAAAAGTTTCCTCCTCGCCCAATTTTGCAGGATCGCCAAGGAATAGTCAACATTGAACAGCTATAACAAAATGCAGCTGGAACGAATGCTCCTCAAATCTACTGTCAGCAATTGGAACGTTTGAAGCAAACTTTGAGGAAAAAAGAACTCTTCAAAAAATAGTGATAATTAATTAAGGCTCCACACTCAGCAAGAATCACATTACGAAAGATCGAAACAACTTGGCTCCCCTTTTAGACTGTCAATTTTTTCGTAGCTTACATAGGTTGAGTTTGAAACTGACATTTCCGGCTTCTTTGAATCGAAATCAAAATAATATTGAAGGTATTAATTAACTTGTTCATGGATGAAGCGAAGTCATAGATAACCGAGGAAAGTACCTTGGGGATTAAATCCTTAATAAATTTATTCGGAATTCGAACACATGCTATTACTCAAAATGAAAAAAGACGAGGTTGGTGTGTTGCTATCCTGGTAAAATCCAGTGGTACTGCCTGTGATTTAATCATTCTTTGATGCTGATGACTTAGGGACATTTTCATAAAACAACCCTTCGTTTAAAGACAAGTCATTTTGGTAATCCGATTGTCCGCTTCGTCCAGCAAATAAAAAAATAGTGAGAGAAAGGCAGAAAGGCAGAGGAGTGGAAGCCAATCTAGCCTCTGGAACTGCCTTATGCGTGACAGAATTTAGAAGTGTTGAATGGCATCATACACATACATACATGCATGCACGCACATGGAGATGCTATTTTTGATGATGAAAATGGAACGTGAAAATGCAACGGGACCGGAGCGTCCATGAGCAATATGCAACAGTAATTACACCTTAGTTGAAACTCGGAAGTGCTTGCAAAAGGTGAGTCAAAAACCACCCAAGAAATTTCCGAATTTCCTTTACAACATGGTTCTTCAAGATGAACTATTTTCGAGTCTCAAATGTGAGCTAAACACGGTTTTCTGGAATACTCATCTAAATTATATCGAAAATACGTGAACTAAACTATTCGAATTAAACTAAGGCAGGGTATTGGTGCATCGAAAGAATTATTAATACATCGTTGAAGGGCAGAAGTGGTGGAAAATACAGCATAGTGTCCAGCTTCATCGGTGGCAGCAAAATGCACCAACACGTTCTCTGGGAAAGCTGTTTAACATGATTGGAGAAATACGATGAGAAGTGCTTTTGAAGACTCAACTTTCTAGTGCACCATTAGACACCCTATTGCTTTAACCTGAAACTCAAATAAGCTGTGCTCTTATGACTTATCTCCGAGAAGTTGTTTGAGGATGTTAAAGAGACACTGTGCGCTTTGTATTTTTAAAGTACCGAATTGCCTCCAAATGAACTAAATGAACCTTGATTAAGTAATGCCGCATGAATGAGTCAGGAAAACCCCGTCAAACCAAGCGTGTCCTCCCCCTTCGTTTTATCAAACTGACTAGGTACTGACCCTAGTATATGTCCCCATGGATTCATCCCGGGGAATGAATCACCTCACTTAAACAATCGAACAAACATGATCTGGTGTGTTATTATATGCCATTGGTTGGTTGGCTAAAGGAGAAGATGAGTAGCATGTACCATCAAGTGAGTGACCCACGAATGGCCAAATGCTCATGAATGGAACAACTGACGATGGACGCTCTCTCTTCCAACTAACATGAAAGTCACACTGTGTGGATAAAGTCACCGCAATTTCCCACATAACTGATGAGTTAGGGTATAAAACAGCGTTGAAGCAGACACCACGCTCACTCATTCCAACCACCTGCTTCTTGCAGTCATCGCCCGCTCGGCCGAACCACTACCTTTGCCTCTACCCAAGCATTACGAATTCACTTCAATAATCGTGGCAGTCTTAGATTCCATCGACAAACAAACGAGTACACGGAGTGCCATTGGTCTATGACACTAGATATCCTCCATTCTATTATATTTCAAATATGGGATTCCATAATAAATGAGATCACGCAATCCTCGATAGTGTTTGATAGTACCAAAGAATAAAGTCTAAAGAAAATTAAACATATTTCAAATACTAAGCCAGGTAATTTTTAGCACAAAATTCAATGGGTTTTAATACCTTATCCTAGCACGTGTTTTTGTGTTTCGCTACGCAATTTCAAATCCCACCGACATTTGGCAGCATTTGAAAATTCAGCATTGAACTTCCGTCATTAGGAATCTACTGTGGGAGTCCACCGGAGAAAAAACTGTTGCTGTTGCATTAGTGACTCAACCACCTCACTTGAATTGGATTTTCTTTCGCCCGATGTGTCGCTGTTTCTGGCAGACACAGAGAGGGGCCTTTGTAAAAATTGTATAAGAAGTAGTGAATGCCTCAATATATCTGTTTCGTTTTGAGTTTCCAGTATTGTTGCTGCTTACGAATGTGAATATTGAAGTACTTTAACAACAACGATGAGGTATCAATGTCATAGAACCTTTTATTTTTATAAAAGTGAATGAGCGCATCTCAGAAACGGCTAGAAAACAGTAGGACCTATTTAGCTCTGCCTTTGCAATATCGTCTTCAATAAGTTTATAATCACGAAAAAAGGTAGAGGACCAGTTAGGGTTAGGGTTTTTCAAATAACAATCTCGTGTTTTGTCAATCAGAGAGTCTATTTAGACTTTCTAGGAGAATTCTCGTAAAAATATTAAATGCGGTGTATGTAATCAGGAGTCCCTGCAGAATCCTCCTTAATGTTATATTTGCTTTGAAGCGATGCCTAAGTGAACTCTATGTTACACTGATGGAAATGCAGGTTTTGGGTAGACTTTCCTATCGTTGAGCCCACTGTTTAAGTGCTATCTACTCTAAATTACAATTTGTGAAACCTGCCATTTTTTCTAAAAGCTGCAAACCTGTTTTCTGAATGTGAGAGAAATATTTCTTCATTTTGGTTCTACTAATTTGGGATTATTTGCATTTATTTCCATGATTTTGCTATTTGTAATACCCAAAGTGTTTAGTCTGAAATAAAATAAATTGAGAGATTAAACGAAGTTATCTCAAGAAAAATCTCTTTGTGAATAATTAAGCTGGGAAAGCAGAATAATAATATCAATGGAAATGGTGTAACCCAATCAATAGAGAAAATTGAATTCTAGTGACGAATTCAACAATATTTGAAGATAAAGTGAATTATCTGGTAAAGAGTCTGTTAAAAAATAAAAAAAAACAAATTATCAAAGGTAACAAAATTTGATAATTTTTTGAAATTAAATAAATGGAAAGTCAAAAGAGCCATTATTATCCAACTTGTTAATCTGACTGAATGAAACACCTCAAACTGTCGTCTAAGACACAAATAGAATTAGTAGAAAACAGATGTGTGGCTCAACAGTCAAAAGCAATTGGAGAAAACCAGACCAGTAGAATTTTGTTAAGGAGATTAAATTAAACTTCTACAAATTCTTGTAGCGAAAGATCAAATAAACTGGTGCAGTCATAATAAAAGCACACAGAGGGTATGGCACACACTCCAGCATAGCAGCGGCTCGTTTCTTTTAAGCGCATTTTGCCGTCTTCTTCCAGAGTGAATACGGCGTTAAAGCGCAGGTCATCCAAGCGATTCACTTTGTTCCTATTCAACAAAGCGCTGTAGGTGACAAAATTATGCTCATTTAGTGAATTGCAACATAGGGGGAATCATACGGAAGTCAAGCTACTCACACTTATTATGTACTCGTGCAATTCAATTTTATTAATAGATGTTTCACAAACGTAAGTTGCATCGGAGTTGGATGACTTCTGTCAGGTTGACTGGAATTCAGCATTTGCTGGATAGCGCGGAAGAAAATATCTAGTTCTGTAAGGAATTCTTCTGAAAGCCTTTGTGATTTCACTGTTGGCGAGAGCGTTTGCTTGTTGAATTGTTGGCGTAGGAACAACTAAAAAAATACATTTTTATCAAAGTGAAATAGTAGAGATGTGCTAAGAAAAATGCTCCCAACCGATATCCCAACTACTAAGCCCAGAATTGTGATAGATAGCATAGTAGTGGTGGTAGCGAAGAACATGTTCCCTATGTTGAGAATGAACCTGCTTAGATAGGAAATGTACAAGAATTTGTGTATTGCATAATGCTGTTGCTCTATGCTGTTACTGTTGGAATGGTGCCCAATAATTAGTTTGAATATTTGAAAGAAAGCTCTTGTACATTTGCTTATGGTATTGTGAATTGCATATTTCTGCCCCAAAATACGGTAAGGAAGCAAGTGGACCTTTCATGTCTACTCCTCTTCAAAATGACCTTTTAATATTCAGAGAAAGCCTTCACCACGTGTGTACTAAATAAAAAGTGAGTAGTAAAATAATGGAATTCTTAGAAGATGTATGGGGGTTTCTCTCAAAACCGCAATTTGTAGGTAATTTGCTTGCATACAACAAATTCAGCAATGAATTCAGCTTTCGTGAAATTTGTGCAGAATGAAAGACTTTCAAAGCAAACCTCTCCATTTGGACTGTTGGACTGTTCAATCTGATTTTGCCACAATAGGAAAATTCATAAAGTTTCACTCCTGTTTTACGACTTCATTTGCAAATATATTGTGTTCTTGCAACATGGGACTATTATTTTAAAAATGGGATACATGGTGCAACTCGTAGCGATGGTACAATTTCGATCCCAACGGAAGCACAAAAGATTTTTTTGAACCATGCAGAAATCAGATATTTTACTTTATTGCATAGTGCACCCAATGCGCCATTTACTCCTTATATTCTTCACGGTAGAAACTACTCATCATTCAAATTAAACATTTGCAACTACTGTAGTAGACACAAACCACTACACTACAATATGGCTTTTATTATTCAAATAGCAAAATTAGTGTTTCAAAAAATTTGAATATGATTTAGCAATCATTTTCATCATTTCTTCCAGAATACCATAAAATTCTCATGTAAATTAAAAAGAAGCCAAAGTTTGCCACCATGAAAAGCATGGACAGATTGTGTCTTCAGTGAACTACTTACTAGCCATTTATTTCTCCCCCGTCAGAGTTAATTAATAAGGAATGAAGTCTTGCAAGCCTTCCATGGGAGCATAAAGTTGCACAATAAGTTCAATCCTACCTTAAGGAATGTATGTTCCACTTTTCCGATTACTTTCATGGTTACCACTATTATTCCCACTGGATACAAATAATCAATAATCAGTTCCCTGAAGCAAGAATTTAATGCACATTTATATTGTAACAAAAATTTGTTACATCTCCTCTACCCTTTTAGATTTGAACGGCTGTTCTAAGCAGAACCACAAACTAACAAATTTCACTTCTATTTCATATTCATTTACCATAGTACCAATTTTGCTTTGTACACATTAAAGCGAACTCAATTAACCGCTTCGGGCAAAGTTGGCATTGGCATTTTCAGATTAAAACCACCCCTAAACAGAACGAATCATGCATGAGGAATGAAGTTACTCCACATTGAAATCAACTAGGCTTTTCGATATATTATTTTCAAGTCCAATCTTCACAAATACGTCATCTATCAAAAATATCTTTGCTTCGAATATGTGGCATTTTTATAGTCCCATTTCGGGATATCCATTGCTTTTTAAAATAATTTCGCACCTTTCCACTAATTTTAGTATGTTGATGAATCGTAGAACCTAACGTCAGAATTGTTTGTCAAGTTGCAAAAGATGTAGGGAAGAAAGCATGATTTGATAGATATCTGCGACGTCGTCTAAGACGTTATTACTTATTCCCGCATCTCAAGCTGTTTCCATGTATATTTTACTGTTTACTTAATTGACGCTTTCTTTATTTTTGGAAAAATGCCAGAAATTCAGAGTAGCTCT
>JAUOZQ010000555.1:0-31881 GCA_030710315.1 Anomotaenia brevis
TCACGAAATCAGCCAGCAACTCAGGCAAGTTGAGGACGGCCACCTTCCTTTTGAAGTCGTTTCCTTTGAGGCACTTGCGGATCTGAGTACGAGGCAGAAGTAAGAGACTGGGAGGCGACTTCATCATGGAAGTGCACTCATCCATCAAACGGTCCATCTGTCTACGCGCGACGGTGGGTTGTATAAGAAGAAGTCCAACTTAAACTTGACAGGGCTTGCATAGGCCCTCCGCCGCAATTTGCCCAAAGGTTCATGTGGTTGGGAGCCAAGAAGAGCATTGATGAGAAGTCGGGCAGCAGTCTGCAAGATCTGTGGAAGAGATTCCTCCTTATCCGTCTCCAGACAGAATTTCCTTATCCTCGGATGAGTTGGAAGAGTTGGAAGAGGATGTTGATCCAGTTAGTGGTTACATCCAGCCATTTCAGCTTGTCGAAATCTGTAAATCCATGCCTAAAAAGGCTTTCAATTGCATTTGGTTCGATCAAGTGAGGGGCGGCATCACTCGAGAAATCTGGAAGGTAGGGCTCTTCCTCCTCGTAGCTTCGAATTAGATTGCACATCAATGAATTCCCCAGCAGGTCGAAAATTCGAATAGAATCGATTCTGTGGGCATCTAGGCCGTGGGTCAGTAGCCTGTCCACTTCACTCAACAATCAATAATGCCTAAGCCTCAAGTTGTTGGCATTTGCTCTTGAACTGCCTCAGACACGTCGGCGAAAAGGTACTCCAAAACGGACTCATAGTCGTGATTTCCGTCTGTCCACATGCGGTCAAATGGACGTGGGTTTGAAAACACCACTTCCGCCTGATTCCTTCTACACCGAGAGGATCGTTGGTGTTGGTGTGTGTCGTATGCGTGACTAGCGAGAATCGGGAGCAGATCCCAGTGGCCTGTTTCACTCACAAACATAAGAGGAGTCATCTCATGAACAAATTCCTTGACTGCGGGATCCGGGGTGTGGACACACATTCTAATTCTAAGCTGACAACCGACTAGACACGTTAGGATCCTTAGCACCTCATAGTAGTCGGTTGTTCTTTATCACAGCATTGGCGAATTGAAACACGAGGTACCCGGTTTGGTGGGCTTCATCGAAGGTGGCAATCACTCTATCACGATTTTCCCGAGACATTTTTCTTCACAACAGAGGAGGAGCTGGTGATGACGACCAACATGTGGGATTTTGAAACCAACAAACACCGACGAGACATGTTTATTAGTAAGCAAGTGCGGGAGTGCACACCCACTCATCACAACAGACCAATGAACGAAACGATTGGAATTCGGAAATTAGCTTGGATTTACCCAAAAAACTGAACATTAAATTGGCTAATACTTCTACTTCGAAATCACAAAACCTCGGTTTTTGAACTGTACTTACCCCTTGAGCAGTATTGCTAACAAAGGTGAAATTTAAAGTGTATCAAATAATTCACTCAAATGGACTCAAATTAATGAGTAGGAAATGAAAGTGAGAATTGCAAATCCATGCCTAAAAAGACTCTTATTACATTTAGTTCCCGAATAATGGTGACGCATATGAACGGTATTTATATTGGAAATAAATATTTTAGCAATTAAAAACCTCTCTTCGCGTATGCGAATGAGGAATGCTTACAGCGTTTTGCCGTAAGGGCATGTGACAGGATGCTGAATTCCGCTACCGGCATTCAAATAGCCTAAAACTGTCCACCCTCGGTATCATCATGCAGGGAGCAAATCCATGGTCTTTTGCATTATTAGGATACAAATCTGCTGTGATTCAGGCCCAATTAGATCGCCAGCAGTCATTTTGCCGTTTTTTAAATTTCAGTGTTCAGTGTGTCCATTCATTGAGCCGCAGCGACGATGATTTCTTCAGTATCTTATTGCCCACCGGCTTTCGTCATGACACACACATTTTTCTTATTCATCATCATCCTCATCATCGTCATCACCATCACCAACATTTATTCCCCCTAAATTCACCCAGAAACTGTTAAAAGATGCCAGATGTGCCTGAATGCCTTAATGGCATCTGTTGACAAATCCACAAACATGTTCCCTACCATGGACAATTGAAATCGAAATCGACTTCCTAAAGGGTTCAAACGGGTGGTGTATGTATATGCAACTGTTTAAATAAATTTCAATCAAATAGTGACTGAGACGATGAAATTTGTATTTCCTAAGCATATATGAAACACATAAATATCTCAATGTGGTTATAAAATACAGGGCATAAATTGATCCGTATCATTCTGTTCATGCTGCACCTGCTGCTGAGTCTGCGGGTGTTGGGCGCTGAGGAATTCAAGAATGTCGCCAGGAAATTGTACCACCTCTATATGCTGATCTGCGGGAGTTGCAATGCCTGGGTGCTTAGAGCTCACATGCCGCATTACATGGTCTCTACGGTAAAATTGTGCTCTTTCGCACAACAAGCACCGATAGGGCTTAAAATCAGCATGGAGATAGGCGTGGCGCTCAAGGTTTTTGCGTTGTGTGTAGCGCTTTTGACACACGTTGCATTGGTATGATCCATGCCTATCTTGCGTGTGCCAATCTAACTCATGGAGGCTCCCGAATTCTTTTCCCATGCACTGATTGCACGCAAAGCGTCTGCCAGCACATCCCATCATTCTCGACGACCCAAGAGGATCCGACGACAGCTGACCTTCATCACTGCCGCCACCGCGCCTACTGGATTGCTTCGTCTTCCTCGCCCAGGAGGAAGAGGTCGGAGAAGTAGGCAAAGGGGCAGGATGCGTTGCCATTTCCACTCCCGACTCCGACGTCGTCGTCGGTGCCGCCGCCGCAGCTGCTGGCTCCAGCGTCAGCTGTGGATGGGTCTGCAGCATTGGGCTTGCAGGGCTTTCTGTTGTTACATTTGCAGCAGCAGCGTGGCCTTGGGCGAGAATCCTTCCAAGAGCTTCCACAAACTGTGGCCAGAAGTGAAGGATATTTCGCTCTGTCGCCACCTGCTGTAATTGAATCAATACCGGACAAATGTAAAGCAGCTCTGCTAACAACATAAGCGGCTGTTGTTGTTGCTGCTGCTGCGGCAGCTGCAACTGCTCCACATCCACTGAGACGCTCAATGGCTGGTGCAGTCTACCTGACTCCTCCTGCTGCCTCGCTCCTCCCGTCGTGTGTCTCCATTCTACAGATGGCGGTTGTGGCGAATGCGTTGTTGCACTTTCGCCGTTCCCTTCACTGGAAACCGCCACGATTTTTCTGGGGCGATAAGCTTTCCTTTTACTAGCCCATGAACGAAAGCCCATCTCATCTTGCCGGACAAAACTCGAAGCAGAATCACCGCTATTCATGTCGAACACAACCTCCTGTGATGATCTGTTTGGTGAAATGAGGAATGGGAAAGGCCTCTCGCTTTTATCTTTTCTCCTAGCTAATCAAATCGCACTCACCACTCCACACAGCAGGTCACAGCTCCAGCTGGCCAATCGCTTCTCAGGTAAATCGTTCATTCATGAAAAGGAGGTCAGATACCTGTGCGTTTAAACAAAAAGAAGTTACAAATCGTTATTAAATGCTAAATATTTACTTATTCTGTGCATTTGACCTTTATAATAAATCACCACATAACCTCTATAATTGGTTCAAGCATGAGCGCTAACGGAACAATTTAAACACTTTTATTGGCTTCGGCTTTAGCAACTGGGCCCAGCACTCACCAGCACTGCACCACTGCTAGTAAAACCAGCAAACACCTCGTTTTCGAAGACGAGGGGAACAAAATCAGTGAAAATAACTTGTAAAATCGGAGAAAATGGCCGATGAATCTTGTGCCATATGTCCTCTTCTCCTTCCAAATCGCTTGCATCAGACAAGCGAACAGTACAGGTGTCCGTGTCGGCGTAGACGTGTTTTCACCGATGATTACAGCAGGGAACTAGAAACTTCGACGTTGATAACTCGCAAGGAAAATGGCCAGTTCAGATTTTTATGCGCGACGCCAAATGTAAAATAATCGACTGTCATCAAAGCGTCGTTTAAAGGCAACAGAAGCATCCAATAATGCAGGCGATATGATGCTTAAACCAGAGGGTGTATTCCAAGTCCTCATATTGACATCAGGCATTTGGCTATTGTGCAGATTATGGAAGAGCGGTTTGAGGGAGTGTGTAACCAACACTCAGACCGATGCAGTTGTTAACTTGATAGATGGAAATAACCTCCATCACTTAATTTTCAGCTTGGATTACAAATGCTGTGTATTTAAATTAATGCAGCATAGCTGAAGGAGATGGAAGGTCAATAGAGGAGCGGGTAGATATCAAATACTTGTGTTCCGCTTGTAAGGGCTTTTTGGTGTCGACGACTGTAAGTGAAGCTGAATGGAAATACGAAACAGCTGTAAGAGAAATCGCCAATTCAAATGCAAAAAGCAGACATTTTAACTAATTGTCAAAGAAGCAAAACGGTTCCATGGGAGAGAAAATAGCAGCTAATATTTCAGTGCTTCTTTTTTATAACTGAGACATTTAGAAATTAACATGGCCTTTAAGCACTTTTCACAAAGGGCCATGAGCTCACTTAAGTTGAAATTGTAATCATTGACCTGTCTTTTAAATGAAGGACAATATGTGAATTAAAACATTTTAGAAATCTCAATCTGCGAAGGAAACACAACCTAACTGGTGAAGCGCATGGAAATCGCAAAATCGGATAACGTATATATTATCCCTTTAAAAGTACCTGAAAAGCTATTTTACATGGGAAACCTAGAAAAGCTACTTCGACACGCTACTGAGACTTTGTCATTTAATGAACGGCTTCAGTTAAAATTGCAACCCATTAGTAATTAGTAAAAGCTGCTTTTAACCGCAATATTCCTCCAGAAATGGCCGCAGATGAGTTATGCTGAGTGGATCAACATTGGTTGTAACCACGTCGTGCATGGCGTGGTCTTCCAAAATATATACGAAATCAATTTGTGCTCCTGCGAATCGGATTCACAAACAAAAACAACCTTTCAATCATTCATGTAAAAAGATAATGCTAGCAGTTTGATCAGTAATGCTTTAGTGGTCCTGCAATTCAGCCAAATGTAATTCAGTGTTTCTACAAAAACAATACGAAGAATCAGAAGATATAAGGCATGTGTATTCAAATCAATCACTTGTTTTAATCGTAACTTCAGTTTTAGCTGATTCAAATAAAAAGGGCATCTTTTTTCTGTGATATTGAAAATGTCCCTTTCAAATCCACAATTAGTGGAGTTATTCCAGTACCACTGACGCGGTATGTCTGTCAAATAATGCACAATTTTGAAATTAGACTTTTGGAGATTTCGAAGTCTTTAAGCAAATTTTGGTTAGTTGATATATATGAACTAGTTGATCTATAGAACTGGGCTCGAAGTCCCATGAACAATCATAAAGTAATGCGAGTTATTTGTCATTTCGAGGTACAGGTATATAAACCTCCATTGCCTGACATTTACAACCTGTTGGTTGTCAAGCAATCGTGGGTTTAATGGGACCTTAATGCATGAATTAGTAAAATGAATGGTGGAGAATCGGCTTCAGCTAAATCTGCCAGACACACACTAGTGCTCTTCTCAAATCTCCTCTTGAAGATAGGAGGCCAGGCTCGATGCTGGCTACTACCAGATGCCTGTCAATCAATTTATGAATGCTGTGGCCACCTGCCACTGAACCCCAGTTATCGTGATCAAAAGCTACTCAATCCTCTTCATTCACCCTCCTCTCCGCCCCATTTCTCAATTGTCAGCTCATTCGTGACACCAATCCCATGAACACGACGGCAATTTCAAAGTGTTCAGTATTCACTACAAACACCAGTGAGTCAATTGAAACTTCATTACGTGGCCGACAAAAGTGGGCATTTTGTAATGAAGGACCCCCCTCCCGAGAATGAGGTTGCCTAAGCACGCCAAGATAATGAGTCATCACTGAGCATTGTAAACAATTTCATTGCTTAGCGAGCTCAGTTTATGACCTACCCCTGATGTCATTCTTTGTAAAACTTATGTATGGGGGTTTGTTTATTTCGCAAACTGCGATATTATCTGATTATCCCAGGTAAATTCCTTCTTGTTAATGATAATTGCTCAGAATGACTCATCTTGATGCTGTGACCCCGTAATTATTTGTTTTTGAGGTCTATCTAGCTGAAATGATGAGTAGTGCGTCACACTCTTAGGTGATTTTATCACACCCCTACCCCTGACTCGAAACATAATGCCCTCAGGATAAGGGGAGTAGATTTCTCGTGTTGGGTAATTGAATGCAATAGCGGCGGAAACCGTCTTTCTAGCAATGGATGTAAGTGTCCTGAGGACAAATTCTTCGTAACTTACTTCCTTATGTGATATGATATTATTGAAGCCATATCACGATCACGATATGTTGCTGCGCGACTGCAGCCCAAATGATGGCATGGCATGTCCTGTTCATTAAGTTAGTTGACAACCGTGGTATCAATAGATCCACGTAACTGCTATGGAGAAGAAACATCGCATGCATAGCGTTCTCTAGTTATCAAATGCCTTTAGGGATAAGACGTAAAATGCGTTCCATTTGCAGCCATCTCTACTAGAGGTATCAAAGTGTCACCCACCTATAGCCGCTTAAATGTAGTTTCCGCATTAAAACTTGTTCTATCCAGGTTAGTTCTCCTAGCAGGCTGTTTAAATTCCATCCTCAAATTCCGATATTTACTGAATCTCCTATTCAATCAAATGTGGGTAATCCTTCAAAAAGCATATTTCTCAGTTTGAGATGCGATTAAGGTCTCTAGCAGTTCCTTTGTTTCTCTTTGACGTCATGGCATGACATGTCCTATTCCAGTAAATTCTTAACCGTGGTATTGATACATCACCGTGGCGCTAAAGATGAGAATGTTCGCATGCATTCCGTCTATTTAAAAAATTCCATTAGGGAAAGTGTGTAAAATTCGTTTATTTTACAGCTTTTTGTACAAGAGGTAGCAAAGGGTCACCCACTTATTGCCCGTTAGAGAATGCTTCGTTTTCGAGACGTGAAATATCAAGTTAAGTTCTCCTAACTAATCCTGAGCTGTTTGGCCAGCTGGCTGTGCTGTTTCGATTTCGGCCTTAATCTTTGATCTTTGTTGGAACTTTTTAAATTATGTATGGGTTAGCTTTCTTTAACTATATTTTTCAGTTTGTGCTGCAATTAGGGCATCTTACAATCCCTGTTTTGACGCCGTCAGCCTTTAAACCGAGATCCCACAAAGATTACACATATTTTTTGCTCTTACTAAGATAGCTGTTATGGGTGGTACTAGTGGAACAAGCAGAATTAAGCAGATGATGTTGTATTCGTAAGTAGCAATGGGCTCCTCTACCGTTCTCTGCTGGTAGAAGGAGGTGGCGAAGGAGGAGGTGGAGGAGGAGGTGTAGGCAGTTGCGCGTTGTTCTGCAGCGTTGTATTACCGAATCGTTCGCGAAAATTTCTCAAAAGCGCCTCCATAACTAAAGCCGTGAAATTAGGAACATTAAGCTGGTTTGCCAGGTTCCGTGTATTGGCAATAAGTGGATGGCTGATGATCAGATGGAGTAGAAACATTGGGAATCGCAGTGGCAGCAGCAGCAGCTGTTCTTCTGAGGCTGCGTCCTCAACGCCAATCGCTTCTGGCGTAAAATCGGTTGATTGTTCACAATCATAGACCACTGGCTGGCATATCTGATTTTAGCTTTTAAATGCAGTTACAATGACTTTAGCATCCTTTATTTAAAGTCTGTTCGTTGTCTAACAATCTTGTGGGCATGAACATTTGTATTATTTATAATAGACTTCGACTAGTGCTCTTCTTAATTCCTCAGTTAAAGGAAATGGGCCAGGCTCGTTGGCGGGTCTTGCGTAATGCCAATTTTTCAATGAGCAAATGCCAACCAACCCGCCATCACACTCTTCACCACAAGATCCCTCAGTTTTCAGCTCATTATTGACACTCATCCCGATCTTGTGAACCTCTTGTGAGGTTAATTCCAAAGAATGCAGTATTCATGACACCCACGAAGAGGAGATTTGATTCAGGTTACCTAAGCACTCAAAGTTACTGAGTCATTGAGCATGTGAAACATTTTCATTGAATCACAGATTCGGATATATGGTCTCCCGGGGTCATTGTCTATACGCTCCTTCGGCCGAGGGATTCGTGCATGTTCGTGCACCTACTGACTCACCCCGGTCAAGTGAGCGCATTTCGTCTAGCCACCAGCACTAAATACCCCCAGTCAGATGTCGGTCTATGCTGCCCTCCTCATCCTCCCTCTCCTCCTACACAGTAGCACGTCGCTTTACTACTTACTAATAGGACATGAAGGTGTCGTACCATTGTAGAAACCTCCGCCAGAGTTGCAAAAAGCGATCGGTAGAACAGGAAGATTGGGCAGTGGGTGGAGATGAACTCAGAGAGCTAGAGGTGAGCAAGCCAACTAGAGGGTGGGTGGTGGTGGCGGTGTTGGTGGGAGTCTCTTGTAGGAAGGCGGTAGCGGTGGTTGGGACACGTGAACTAACTGTCGAAGGTGCAACTTCTGTCGTAAGAACGAATTCGAGTTATTGATTACCATATTTAGCGTGACAAATATCTGCTTTCTGAAGCACTCTTGTAAAGAGCTATGAGTTTGCTTGTGTGGAAGTTGATGTACACTGATGTTATTAGCTTGCTTTTTAAAATGAGGGAATAGTTATGAATAAGAATATGTTTTAAATCACAATGTTCTGAAGAAACAAAACATGAAATGGCGAAGAGCACTGAAATCGCAAAATGGGAAGCAAAATTAAGCAAATTTTAGAAATAAACCTAATTATTATTATATCACTAACATTTCTATTCATCAAATATAGCTGCTAACCTATATTAAATAGAAAACCTGCGATGTTAATTCCATAATCCTTAAACCAAATATAAATAAACCTTTAAAATCTTGTTAGTAAATGAACGGTTAATCTTAAAATTGTAATTCATTTGCCATTAATGAAAGCAGACGAGTCTTGCTGAGTAGATCCAAATAAGCTCCAACCATGTCAAACATGGCTTGGGTTTTCAAAATTTATTAAAAACCAATTTGTACGCCTTCAAATCGGATTCACAAACTAAAGGGAATTTTCCGCCATTTATGCAAGATAAAATGCGCGAAAATTGATCAGAGGATTTTTAGTGGTCCTGCAATTCGTATAACTGCAATTCAGTGTATGCACAAAAACACTATTAAGAATCAGAAAATGTAGGGCACGTCTAATCACATCCACCATCGGTTTTAACCATAACTTCAGTTTTGGCCATTTCAAATGTTGGAGGCATCTCTTTTCTGTAGCATTGGAAATGTTGATTTACGAACCAAAGGCGACTCCAATTATACGAATAACATGGACGAGGTATAGTGTGTTAAATACTACACATATGTCTGTGTGTATAATTGCTTTCAATATAATACTTGAACATATAAATTGGCATTGTCCTTTCATGAAAAGGAAAATGGGTGAAATTGTGGATTTGTTGGCGATGTGATCGCTGAGTAAAAACAGCTAATTAATTAATTAATTAACCGTTCGTTTCAAAGGAACCAGTAAGCCATTCGCTAAATAAATTTTCACACATATAACGTTGAAGAGGGCATAAATACAGCGCTTTTGCGGTCGAAATTGTTGCGCTTGTGATTGGCACTTGATGTGCGGTATTCCCAATGCCAAAGCATCGCTTTCCAATGCCCTTGTACCAATGAACGCTCTCTTTTCCCGTTGGTGGACTCTCTCTCGCTCTCTCCCCATTTGGAGCTCATTGCCTCTCCTAAAGCGCTCGTCTTCAATCAGTTCGGGAATTTGAAATCCTTGGGATATAAAAGAACATTCTACTTTGAAATGCAAAACAGATATTCTTTACGAAACTCAGGAATGTTTTACGTAGATATGCGGTGGTTTTGACCTTACATAGTCTATTTAATCACGTACCAACAAATAGGGGATTAAAACATTTGGTTTTTCACATAATGAATCGATTTCACATATGTAAAGAAGCCGATTTAACTCACACAACCAGTAAAGTCGGAGTGTATAATCGGTTATGATATCATCCTAGCGTAATTTCACAATAGCCCCCAGAATGAAATCCCATTTAAAACCAAGGACATCTGAATTCCGGTCAATTATTGTCAACGCCTATTCTGAAGAACATTTCATTTTAATCTTCGTTGGTTGGTTGCTGGTTTGCAATCTCTCGCAGCATATGCGAATTCGGTGCTGTTGCTTGATTTGGTAGATATGAATCCATAGACTAGTGCAGGTTTGCTCTGCAGAAATGCACAGGGTGGCAGCGGATGGCGACATTGCTGTGTTAGGGACGAGCAAATAGATGAAGAACACGAGCAGCTGTTTGTAGTATCTTCGTCAGTGTTAGTTCGTCGTCCTTCTCTCCAGTGTGAGCAACCAGTTAAATTGTGGTACTGATCCAGTTGGTAAATGGTTTGACTTTCATCGGCCACATAGGGTCGCACAATTCGTGCCTGAAGAGGCTGTCGATTGCTGTTAGCTCGTGCAAGGTGAGGGATGACATTGCTCGGGAACTGGGAGAAGTAGGGCTCATTCTGATTGTAGTTGTTGAGCAAATTGGCGATAAACGACTTGCCCGTTATTCGAAAACTCCAAGCAAGTACTTGACGTCTGCGGACTGTCCAGACGCAGTGGAGGAAAGACTGAAGTCCTTCCGTCAAAATCCAATCATCCTACGACACCTTATGACATATGTATGAATGCAGGTGGGAATGAATGGCTGTTCACCGAAAACAGCCCTACGATCCTAAGCTAATATTATACACATAGTCCCTTATAAGCATGAACGGTTCGAAAACACGTGCGAGGCGGTTTTCCAAGAAAACGGGCGGTAGTTTGTCTTTAATCTATTAGCCAGAGAAATCATTTAGAGGTAGAAATCAAGGCCAAAAAATATCAGGAACATTTAAGAATAAATCGGAGAAAAGTTTTTAATATTTATAATAATCGGATGTTTCTATGGAAAAGACAAACAATAGGAAGAAAATCCATAGTAAAAATTGGGGAAATTAATATTTGAGTCCAATGCAAGCACATGGATTTGAGCGTTATTCTTGACATAATTTATGTAGTTCATTTGAAAATAATCGTGAGAAGCGCAAGCAGACAAATGCTGTCAAAAACCCCCACAAGCTTACTGCTGATTTTTCACTAAAGCAGATCTGTACAGTCTTATATATCCCACGGATTTGGTAGCATTTTGTCCGGACTCGGAAACTCTAGCTCACCACAGACGGCGTACTATAACATACATCATATTTCAACCGATCTAGTAGTCAATGAACTCGCTTTCCCAGAGTGAGTTAGCCAATTTTCAGAAGATAGTCAAACTGAAAACTACCTAAAATGTCCTCGTTTGAAACACCGCTTTTTAAAACATTTGAACCAAAATTCTCAAAAATCCACGAATTGCCGTCCACTTGCGCCAGCGAGTTAACGGCTTCAGGGAATTTAACCACATTACGATAGAAAAAACAAGCAAATCTTAAGGCTTAGGAACAAAGTAACTCCGCTACCTCTATATATTTAACTAATTGACGAGAGGACAAAACATCGTCAGTCCCAAAGAAGGATTGAAAGTCTAGCTAGAGTAAGATAAAAATCTTACTACAGGAGAGAGAGACATGAATTGTGTACAGAGAGGTCGTAAGAGAAACGCATGAAGGCAAGAATGAAATTAGCCTATTTTGGGTATGAGAAGGTGATGGAATGGCCATTTACGCCATCGGTTGGAGAGTAG
Organism: Anomotaenia brevis; assembly: GCA_030710315.1. NCBI lineage: Eukaryota > Metazoa > Platyhelminthes > Cestoda > Cyclophyllidea > Dilepididae > Anomotaenia > Anomotaenia brevis. The sequence continues at coordinate 11,783 of JAUOZQ010000555.1, forward strand.
TGAACTCACTCTGTTAAGAGTGAAGAAGAAAAAAAGTCAAATATGAGTTAAATAGTTCATCATCATCAACACCACCATCATCATCATTAGAACCAGCATCCTCTTCATTACCAAGTCGGCTGCAATCATTAAGCCTGTAGGTCCTGATGCGGTATTTACTTGTTAGGAAGAAACTGTTATGCTCCCATATACTTGAACTTTACACAAGCTAGAAGCAATTTAATAATTCATTTTTTCAATAAGAACTATCCTTCGACCGACTTGATTGAGAAAGCTACCATCAACCATGTCACGAGTCAGGACGCGTATACAGATCAATTTTCGCGCTTATTTAGCTTCATAAAGTGTAATTCCATCTGGATTTATAGTTGGATTAATCCAGAAGTCCTCTGCAAATTGAAAAAAACTTTAATGCGTATTCCTTCCCTGGTGTTATTTTAGGCTCAAAGCCTTTTATAATATGTTGAAGTAGTTTATTTGGAGCAGCATTTCCGAATAACGTCTTTAGAAGCTCACATATCTGTGCAATTTTACACTGGTTTTTTTAAAGCTGATATTTATTCGAAGCTCAAAAAAATATTGTCGAATTATGAGATCCGACCAAAGCCCAGTTACATGAAACTGATTGCAAGATATAATCGAAAGGTGAATCCCACGTTGTATTTAAATATTCCCCATTTTGCGTCCATTAAAACAGCTGACGAAATTTTGGATCCACACACGTAAAATCACTTTGCTCGAAGAGCCGGCTTGCAACTGATACAGGAGCCAATTGTTGTAAACGCCTAATTTTTTAAAGTTCTTGTCACTTTGGTTTAGTGCACATTAACCAGTTTGTGTTAATACAGTGTACTACCTGACATATCGTCAATTTCATCTCGAAAACGCTGTAAGCACATGGTGAGTGTGCGATTGCATATTATACTTACATGTATTTTGCTCCCTAAATAGCCACAAATGTTCTTGACCCTTGAGTGATTGCATGACTCATTTATTGTTGTCACTTTTGTTAAAAAAACTCACTAAATAAATGGAGTGAAGACAGTGATATTTGCCAGGCTGTCGAGTGGCCGAGTCGCTGCGTTTCAAATTTATTGTGAAATCGACATTTCATGACCATGAAAATCTAGTCTAAACGCAAGAGTATCGATCAGCTATAAAAACGACTGTTCAAGAACCACCTAAGTGCAGATGAACAGGGAAATCAGTTGATTTGATAATAATTGCAATTTATAGAAAATAAGAACGAAACGATAGGATTCGTATAATGCTCTATGCATTCATAGGGATTTAGCAGTAATTCTGGACGGAATGACTCAATGAATCATCACTTAGCAGAATAATTCAGTAATGAGCCGATACACCGATACAACTGTCTAACCCATATTTATTACGCTCCCTTTGTTGTTAATATTTGAAAGTCCACTGAGTTAGCTTGCATTAGGGGACGGATTCAGTTCAGCCGATTATATCAACCGCAAAGTAACCAAATATTCTGCGAACGATTGTTCGACGTTTCTCCACCATTGGTTCACTTCCATTGGCTTTCTATTCACTTAATTTAAGAAAAGCTGGTAGTTATGAGTGTGTTCAGGAAAGTAGTCCAGATGATGCTATCATAAAACTAATTTGCGCAACACCAAATAAGATTATTAATCGACGGTTTTCTTCTGGCATGCCCATGGCGGCAAATGGAAGTTACCAGAAGGTTGTCTCTCTTAAGTCCAAGGACGGCTCAATTTCGGCCAGCATCTGCGCATATATACACTCATTTTGAAACATAAATTATTCCACTGTATTTGATTCTTCATATGCTATGCTACGACGGTGCGATTGAACAAACACACAGTGAATTTGGAAATAAAGTGACTTGATATGAATTCTTACAGTTCCTTGCACCTTTCGAACCTGATTTACTGGACACAGTTACTAAGATATTCCTCGGCACTTATAGCAGTTAGAGATACTGGCATAGGTTAATTAAAATAAGCAGAAATTACTAATTTTTATATTTTTGAAATCCAAAGCACGACTCAGAACTTCAGTAAATTCTTTTGTGGTCATGAACTTTAGATCAGCGTTTTAATCACGATTGATTAGATATTATAAAAATTGAAAGTGAGTTGTCCTCTGACCACTATCTATTCAAATCGCATAAACAGAGCTAAAATCCTACTTAACTGATTGTCAACCCTGTCAGTGTTATTGGGTAAGTAGAAAGTGTTGTGCGATCGTTTACTGCTCATGCGTATGCTAGGCGGTTCGTACGTTTGGCTGAACTGAATTCGTAGTTTAATGCAGGCAATAGATGGCGAGATCATTATGCGAAATTGTTCCACAACGTAACTGGGTGAGAGAGCTGCAGCGATCTGCTGTATTTCTAAAATAAATTGCTTAGTGACACTTCGTTCTGTCAGTGCCAACCTGTGAATAAATGATTGTACCAAATGCTCTTTATTCTCACGCTCTCCACAGGTAGGTGTCATTGTGTTCAAGACATAAATTCAATAAATCTTTGAAATATAATTCGATTTCAGCTGATTTATTTATGTTAATTCTGTTCCTAGTTTCTCAACAAAGCAAACACATGTTAGGATGCAGTGTGTCACTATAAATGTTGACAAATTCGGCATAATAGCATCACGCCTTGTGTAAAAATATATTTGGCCGCATTATAAATCTCGACAATAGCTCGGGTCAACAGCTCTACAATGAAGCTTGTTTAAGACACATTACAAAACTGAAGATGATCACCTGATAGCAATCAAATAATTCACTTGAATTTTATGATAATTTGTAAGACAAAATACATTTTTTCTAAAACCCGGTTGCAAAATTTATGACTTATTTTCTTCTTTAACTTTGTTATGCATTTGTTTAAAATCGCACATTTAACGAAATGTTTCAATTTAAGTGAAACACGACTTATTAGAATTTTTTAATTTCTATATAATTTTTTAATGTCCGACTAGGATTCAAATGCACAAAATGAGCATGCTGGCTTTTTTTCAACGAATATATGAACATGAGTCTTCGGCTGTTGAAGATTCTAAATAAGGATACTTTCAAATTTTTAAATCTAAATTTTATATACATTTTCACTAGGATTTTTAACTCGGATTTCGAGCTTTAAACAAATTCAAAATGACTGCATTTATGCCTAGCATTACTTTCGAACTCCCAAAACACCAGTACATAAAACATCCAAAAACTAGCGAAGAATGAACCCTACCAAAATAAAGACATAATAAGTTCCCATAGTTTTTTATGCTTTAACTCAGTATATCGTGAAAAAGTCTTGATATGATGGGTTGAAATCCTTTGCATTTTTTGCGATAGTTTTTCTATGCATTATTAAATGAGATCTTAAACACTATATCGTTCACCTGAAGTCCTGCGTTTGCTCAAACTCAAATTGCGTTGTTTACAAGAGGAGTAGAGGCTTATTTCAAGAGGAGCTGAGTACCATTGCCGGGCAAGTCGACTCGAACTATCTATTATCCGAGCTAAAATTCTAAACTGATTCCATTCTTGCAATACCGATTTAAGAGGAGAGATCATTACTTATTTAACTCAGGACATCTGGTGTCATTTGCGAAGCACTATTTGGTGTTTAAAACAGATTCCAACAACGGCATTTGCTTCACAACATATAGTGCCAATGAAAATGGTTTCTAAAAAGTCATTTCGATCTAATGCTCTATCTGGCGTTGATTTGCCAGACAAATATAATTTTTCCATTGCAGAACGGAAAAATTCTGAAATATTGAAACTAAAAAGCAGAGGTGTTAGAAATGCATCTTACGATCCAGTTAAATTAGTCTAATAGCTAAGAAGAATTAGTACTCTCAGTAACAAAGAAGACGTCTTTATCCCACAATCCTAAACGTATTACCACCTAATGCTAGTCAATTATTCGAGTGGAAAAACCGGCCATACATGGCGAAGGAGGCATTCATCTTATTTTTGGAAACAGAAAACAACTTAATTGCACAAGTTTGATATATTGGCCTTACTTTAATTAAGCAACAAATTAAAATTGTTTTTAAGTGGTACCAGGCTTTGCGAGAGTGCAGTTGCATATCAACTTGCTCACCTCGGGTTGAGATGCTGAGTTCTCCCCAACGTGCCGGCTCAAACAACTAACGTATCTGAGTAAGTTATGCATCCTCTATGACTTGAACAGGACATATAGATGAAATTAAACACTTCATTTACCCATTGCACTTATTAATTAAAAGTGAGAAAAAAGTGGCACATGGGAATGGCTGCATGAGTTCACAATGATCGAACCTCAATTTCAAAAATAAATAATAATTGCAAATGAATCCAGGAACTGGATAGTTCCAAAACGAAAGAGCTGAAGATCCATTCGATGGATTTATTTTACACAGTGATTTCGCTATCCCCTGCAAGTATTTAAAAGCACACCAAGCGATCGCGCATTTGACGACAGATTCAGTTCGCTGAACCAAATAATCATTGTCATGTTCACATGTTCTGCCACTGATTTCACCACTCCTCATCGTTAATTGTTCACACTGATTGATTTTATGATCGATTTGTCAAACATACAGTACTTCTACTTAAAGCGTTTTATGAGTACCGGTCAACTGATCTACCTTTTGCCTAATTCACCCTATTGGTTGATTTTCACTAACACCCGCCTAAAAAGTTGATTTGTTTTTAAAAAAGCGAATATATTTAGTTATTGTTGTCCCCTAACAATTGATTTAACTATTCAGGACAATGCGGAAGAGGAAGTAATGTGTGTGTAGTGGTTAGTGCCTACTACAATAATCTTCCAAACCAAGAGAGAGAGAACCACGTTAGCAGGTTGTGTACGGTGTGTATTTGCACGTGTAAGTGTACACAGAACGGGAGTTGGTTCGATGGAACAGTTGCACGTCGATCTCGTATCAGCCACGCCGCACCAAGGAAGTGTGTTGTGTCGTGTCCGTGTGCCGTGTGCTGTTGTTGTATGGTATGGTATGGTATGGTATGTTTAGCACGCCGGTCGTTGCCTTATTTATAGTTAACTTATTTCGGTTAAGGCTGACTCGTCGTTGATTGGTAGAGCGGATCCTTGGCTTGTTCTAATTGGGTAGCCGTAATTGCGTTGATAGACATGCGTGGGTCGTTCCTATTGGATGGCGTAAATCAAGTTGATAAACGCGCTACATGTGCAACAACAAAATGCTCATCCAACGGTTTTGTCCTAACCTTTATTTTACTTCACAATAGCTCGCGGTAAAATCTACAAATTGTTTGAAAGAAATCCCACTTAGAGCAAAGGATAGCTAAATTCCGGTCAATTTTAATAACGTCTATTTAACAAAACACTTGCTATTAACCCAAGAAAAACAAACTCATCCCGACTTGATTTGATCCTTAACAGAGCCTTATATTTTTCGAAGCCGATCTATGCTAGATTAGGACACTTGATATTTCCTGGAAATTATAGCATTAGGAGGCGTTGACACAGTTGTTTAAAATGAGCATAACAACTTCTTACTTAGTAACTACAAGGAAATTTAAAAGTTACAATTTAGATACCTAAAACTGATAAAATACTATTCTTCAACATGCAAATTTAATGAGTTGTTAAAACTGCACGAGTGAAAATCAACCGATGGGTGAGACTTTTTGGATGGCGGTTTTCATTCAAACCCTATAAGTAGAGCTATAGTTTTCCTTGAAATCTTTCACCTAACCAATCAGTGTGTTGTTGCGAGCAAAAAAGTGTTGTTAAAGTAGTTCATCGCACACGTGAATCCTGGGTGGTTCACATGAGTTGGGGCAGTCTAGTATGTTGCATTTTTTCAACAAATTCATCTTAAGCAACTCCAGGAATTTGCTTCCTTCATTAAAGACGATGCATTTTTCTACACATTTGATATATTTAGACAGGTTTAACATGGATTGCCTCATGTATAAATCACTCTGTGAGAGGAGAAGCTGTCTTCTCTGTGATTGCCTTTTAGGTAGTTCGTGTTGCCTGATGTACATCCGATGTCGCTTTTACCCCAACTACTACTCATCACGTCTCCTGGAGCACTCGTCTTCAATAAAGTCGGAATGTTGAAGTCATTGTCTTTTGAAACATTGGTTCTAGGTAGAAATGCGATGGAATTATTCAACAGCACACTCAGTTCTACGTATCGTTTGAACTCTTCAACTGGCTCTTCAAAAATAGACCTCTGATGTTTTTGAGCTTACCGGATCTACTAAAATGACATTATCTGCAATGCACTCAACTGTAGAGCGCCTTCATCGGCCTCGTTTTATATTTCCGTCTATGGAGGTCTTGTTTTATAAAAACGTCTAAACAAATGCTGTTATGCAAAGACATTTGGATTGCTATGTTATGGGTGTAGATACCAAATTTTGTTCACAAATTCCACAGTTTGGATTGATTGCTGATTATTCTCAGTCCTTAGGAGAAATAAAGAAGTTGGTAGATAAAAGTTTTGCTAAGTGAAGCAAACTTTAAAATTTAAAAAATACCTAAAGACAAGTCCGAAATGCGTGTCTAAGATTTCCTGACCACTTTAAGTATTCGGATGTTTAAACCTTTTGGACTTGAAGTCTCAAAAAATTCACCAATTGCCGTCTACTTGCGCCAATGAGTTAACAGCTTTAAGGAATTTAAACACATTACGATAGAAAAACAAGCAAATCTTAAGGCCTAAGAGCCAAAGTAACTCCGCTACTCGTATATATTTAACTAATAGATTAGAGGACAAAACATCGTCAGTCCCAGAGGCGGATTAAATATCCGGTAGGGAAAGATAAAGATAGCAATGCAAGAGAGAGTTGTGTACAGAGAGGTCGTGAAAAAAAATGCATGAAGGCAGGAATGATATTGGCCTATTTCGGGTAGGAGAAGGTGATGGGATGGCCATTTGCGCTATCGGTTGGGGAGTAATCTCCGTCGGTGTTGCTGGTGGCGGCCGCCGCCGCCGCTGACGACGCGAAGCAAGTGTCAGTTGGTTTGTGCTCCATCTGTCGCTGCTCCTCCTCCCCCTTCGTATCCTCCCGTTCCTGATGTACCTACTGCTGCTGCTGACGCTGAGGCTGCTGCTGCTGCAATTGTGAGTGTCGGGAATGGAGAAATTCAAGACCTGGGTGCTTAGCGCTCGAGTACCGCATTACATGGTCTTTACGGTAAAATTATGCTCTTTCGCACAACAAGCACCGGTGGGGCCTAAAATCAGCATGGAGATAAGCGTGGCGCTCGAGGTTTCTGCGCATCGTTTAGCGCTTTTGACAACCGTTGCTTTGGTACGATCCATGCTTCTCATGCGTGTGCAAATCTAACTCATTAAGGCTCCCGAATTCTTTCCTCACGCATAGGTTGCACGCGAACCGTCCACCAGTACGTCCCCGCAATCTTGACGACCCTAGAGGAACCGACGACAGCTGACCTTCATCAGTGCCCCCACCGCGGCGTCCACTGGATTGCTTCGTCTTCCTCCTGGCGGAGACAGATGGCGGCGAAGCAGGCAGAGGGTCAGAAAGCGTTGCCATTGCCATCCCAGCTCCGAAGTCGCTTCCGCCAATGAACGAAACGATTGGAATTCGAAAATTGACGATCCGTTGATCAGCAATAGTACTACTCACAAAATGTTTGATTTTCAATAGTGAATGATCGTCAAATAGCTCTTGGGAACAATAAGCTAAAAAATCGTTAGATTTAGCAGAAAAACGATTTTATGAGAACTGATGATACCACACCAATTTACTTCCCTATGTTAACTTAAATTTACCCAAAAATCCGAACAGCAAACTGGCTAATGCTTCTGCTTTGGATCCACGAAATCTCGGCTTTCGAACTGAACCCACCCATTGAGTAGTTTTGCTATCAAGAGTGAAATTTAAAGTGCATCAATAATGCACTCAAATGGACTCAAATTAATAAGTAGGAAATGGAAGTAAGAATTGCAAACTTCAAAGGAGCCAAGTTAAATGCCTTAATGGAAGGCAGAATGAGGTTCTGCTACTTCTTTACTTCCGAAACTTAGACAGGTGTAGGTAGAGCAGGTGGTTGCTTGCTTATCGAATGCATGGCATTCGGTTGATTGTTGTTGTCCCTTTTATTTCCCAGCAGCCAGAGTGACAATCTTAAAATTAAAAAAAGTTTCCATAAGAGAGCAACTCATGACACAGACTAAATGTTAACATCCTGTAGTTATTATTTTAAAGTCACTTGCCTTGTGAGAAATTAATTTGTGATCAATGGGGTAAAAAAACAATGTGTATTTGAAATTGCTATGTTTTGTGAAAATTCAGGTACTCCTTGCTGCTCTAGGCTTGAATGATGGCGACGCTTATGAACGGCATTTAGTTTGCAAATAATTCTTTAGCACTTTGGCCTTGAGGACAATTAATATCAGAAGAAAGGTTAGTTGCCTATAAAGTACGTGTATATTTTCTTTTACTCTAGTCCTGCAAATCTTTTCATTTCCTTGTCTACGTGCATCAACTCGAACACTTCTTTGCGGATTTCAGTATAATACATTGGGTTGTTTCTCAGAATCGCGGCAATTTTTAATGGTCTTTGCCCTCCCCTCACCTTGAATGCTTATTAGAAATATTTTGAAAGATTTTAAGGTATCACAACTTGTTCTCTTTCTTAATTTTTACTGAATGTTCTTTGTTTATTGCCAGTGTCACTGGCTAAGAATAAGGCACTGATTTTCAGCTGCAAACCCTTAAAGCTAGCATGCTGCCTCAGCCTGGGATATGCATACTTCTCTTTGATTGCATTGCACCTCTTAGAACCGTGTGTATTAGACATTTTATCCAATCATTAATATGTGATCTTATTACGCGTAGTTATGGGGCATAAACAATTGCAAAAGTGCTATTCTAGCTCAGCTGCAACACTGAATATTCACATCGTGTGATTAGAGTTCGATTAAGAAGCGAACCACTTTGCATAAGTTTGATACACTGGTTGTCGTCAAATTTTCTCAAAGAGAAAGAGAAATATAGCAGAAATCGCCTTTACAATTACGGCTACGCTTATGCCCCGGTTGTTGAGTGGTGTGATTTTCCAAGGCAAGGCGTATGGCCTCTATTTTTATTTAAAGTGATTTAGATAAATAAACTGGGATTCTCTAAAAATTATGCAATCTGTCGCTGATAGGGTGGGAATTCCCGGTCCAAGGGTGAGGGAAGAGAATACCCGTTTGCGTCAGTGTCGCTACTAAATTTACGCAAATAAATTCTATAGTTTGTCTTTTTTAAGCAACATTAAAAGGAACTGGACTCTGCTTCATTGCTCTGATTCGATGCTGTTTGCAGTTGAGTGATGGCCAACTTAATTAAATGGCTCATTAGATATCGCCCACATTTCCTAGAATAAGAACAGATTTCATTTAACATTTTATTTAACACATCGTAATCTAGAATGCCTAGTTTTTATTCATGGTCCAGTTTTTATTCATAGAACGAGTTGAAAACACATGTGAGGCAGTTCTTAATAGAAAAACAGAAGGAACAATTTGTCCTTCATCTTTTGGCTAGATTTCAGAAAAAGAAACCACGCAAAAAATTGAGAAAATTTATGGAAAAAAGCAAAAGGGGAGATTTATTATATTACTAATTCAGTTTAGTATACAATAGACAAACAAAAATGGAAAAATCCTAAGCGTTTGATTTGAAGCGATCTTCTGGGTACCTTTGGTATCTCAACTGGAGATTATTGTGAGGAATTATAACAGACAAATACTGTCAAAAGGATATCTTTAGGATTTATATGATCTGCAATTCAGTAGCATTTCATGTAGCGTAGAAAAATCTACGCTGTCCCCAAATTGGTCGAGGCTCGAAAACTCTCGCTCACAACAGACGGTGTATTGTACCATACATAACATTTCAACCGATCTAATAGTCAATGAACTCAATCTCCCAGACGTAGTCGACTAGTTTTCAGGATTTTGCAAACTGTATACTGCTTGAAATGTCTTCCTTTCAAGCGATGCTTATAAACACGTTCGAACCGCTTCATGACGCCTACTCGATGCTGTTTCCGGTTGAGTCAAGTTCGACCGCGCGGATTGATTTGCGTGATTATTTATTAGGTAATTAGATAACACCTCCATTTATTAAAAGAAATAAGCACGGATTTCATTTACAATTTGTATCATCCTATTCTTTCGTAGGCTAGTATTTTACACATAGTCCCTTGTACCAATGAACGATTTGAAAACACATGCGAGGCGGTTTTTCGGATGGGGCAGTAGTGTGTCTTTAATCTATTAGCCAGAGAGATCATTCACAGGTAGAAACAATGGCAAACATATCAAGAACATTCAAGAACAAATTGGAGAAAAGTTTTGTCATAATAATGATAACAATCGATGTTTCTATGAACAAGACGGACAATAGGAAGAAAATCGCCAGCAAACAAGTTAGGGTAATTAAGATTGGAGTCCAATGCAACCACTTCGTTTTGACACAATTTAGTTCATTTGAAAATAACCATAGGAAGCGTAAACAGACAGATTCTATGAAAACACCCTCACAAACGTGCTGTTGATATTACCCGAAGACTGCCGATTACCACAGATGGTGTACCATTCCATACATCGCATTTCAACCGAGCTAATAGTCACCGAAAACGCTTTCCCAGACTAAGTTAACAAATTTACAGAATTTTTTAAAATGTAAACTACCTAAAATGTTCTCGTTTGAAAAAAATGCTTTTAAATCGCTCGAACCTGGTGGAAACAGTACTTTGAATCTCACTCAACTCATCCAGTGATTATACCATCCAGTCAGCAGTGCAATGATCCTCTTTATTCGTGAAACGCAGATATTAATAACATCCCTAATCATTTTCCATACAGGAACCATTCACTTAGTTTTATCGACTTCGATGCAATTTAGCAGTTCACCAATGCTCCATAAACTAAGGAAAAATTCAACATTACAGAAATTCACAATCTAAAGCTGATCTGTGCAAGCATTTCTTACTCTCGAATGCACGTAATATCTTCTCTACTTTGGCTAAATTTTGGCTCTGGCAGCTAAAGCCACTTTGAGTCAATAAAGTATATAAGTAAACAAAACTATACGGGGTGTATCTACGAAAATGGGAAAAGCAAAGTCTGAGAAATAATATAAAATATTGCAAATAATGCACTGGAAAACTGCTATAATTGGAGAGGGAGAGCACCAATACAGTTTCACCACTAACCTTGAGTCCTTTTGGTTCAGGCAGGAGCTAACATCAAATATTTAAGATCGATAACGGGACAATTTAAACACTCTTATTGGCTTCGGCTTCAGCAACTCGACTCAGCACCCACAATGCGCCACTGAAAGTAAAACTAGAAGAGAAACCTCGTGTCCGAAGACGATGGGGACAAAATCAGTGCAAATAGCTTGAGAGAACGAAGGAAATGGCCGATGAATCAAGTGCAACATGTGCTCCGCGCCTGCTAAATCGCTTACCATCAGACAAGCGAACAATGCTGGTGCCCGTGTCGGTGTAGACGTGCTTTCACCGATGATGGCAGTAGGGAACTAGAAACTTCGACGTCGATAACTCGCAAGGAAAATGGCCAATCCAGATCGCTTATGCGCGACACCAAATGTGAAACAATCGACTGTCATCAAGGCCTTATTTCACAGCAACAGAAGCATCCAAAAATGCAGGCGATATGATGCTTAAACCAGAGGGTGTATTCCAAGACCTCATATTGACATCAGGCATTTGGCCATTGTGCATATTATGGAAGAGTGTAGTGAGGACTTTGATGAGGAGGAAATCGTGACCGAATTCCAAAACTCGGTTTGAGGGAGCATGTCACCAACACTCAGACCGATGCTCACAAGCGTCGCCGAGAGGCCGCCAGTCACAAAAGCAGAGGGCAGTTGGAGAGCGTCGATGGAAAGGAAAATTCAAGGGTGGAGCCCGCTAATACTTCACCAGGAAGCCACTGCTCCGAATTTGCACACCCATCATTGGCAGTCGTTCACTTGATAGATGGAAATAACCTCCACCACTTTATTTTCGATATGGGTCACAAATGCTATGTATTTAGATTAACGCAGCATAGCGGAAGGAGATGGAAGGTCAATAGAGGAGCGGCCAGAGCTCAAATACTTGTGTTCCGCTTGTTAGGGCTGTAAGTGAAGCCGAATGGAAATAAAAAATCTGTAAGTAAAATCGTCAATTCAAATGCACAAAGCGGCCACTTTAACTAATTGTCAAAGAAGCAAAACGGTTCCATATGTGAGAAAATAACAGCTTATATTTCAGTGTTTCTTCTTTTTAACTGAGACCTATAGTAATTAACATGTCCTTTAAGCACTTTTCACAAAGGGCCATGAGCTCACTTATGATAAATTGTAATCATTAACCTGTTTAATTAATGCAGGACAATATGTGAATTAAAACATTTTAGAATTTCACAGTGTGCGAAGGAAACACAACCTAACTGGTGAAGCGCATGGAAATGGCAAATTCGGATAACTTATGTATTAGCATTTATAAGAATAGCTGAAAAGCTATTTTGCATAAAAACTAGAAAAGCTATTTCGACACGCTTCTGAGACATAATCATTTATCATTTAATACATTGGTAATTAATAAAAGCTGCTCTTTATTGCAATATTCCTCCAGAAATGACCGCAGATGAGTTATGCTGAGTGGATCAACATTAGTTGTAACAAAAAACAATACGAAGAAGAAGCAATAAATACAAGGCGTGTGTATTCAAATCGATCACTTGTTTTAACCGTAACTTCAGTTTTAGCCAACTCAAATAAAAGAGGCATTTCTTTTCGGCAATATTTAAAATGTCACTTTCGACTCCACAATTAGTCGATTTGCGAACCAAAAGCGACTCGAGTAATTCGAGTACCATTGACGCGGTTTGTTAGTCTTTCAAATACTACACATTTGTCAAGATAGACTTTTGGAGATTTCAAAGTCCTCAAGGAGTCGATTCGATTGTTTTTGGTTTAATGCAGCGACTCATTTCTCCAACATTTTCTGTGGATTACGCCAAGACACCGTTAGCAAATTACTAAAATGTGATATGTCACGAAATACTTCGAGGGTTACGATTGAGCAAACATATTTTTGACAACACCCCAATGGCTTTACTAATTGTGCAATGTGGCTTTAAAAATACACGATGTAACTAAAACAATTTAAGTAGGAAAAGCGTTTAAAACATACTTGCTAAAGATTACTTAGTGGTTTGTTCAAGTTTCAAATCACGTCTATAAGCACATTTAGGCTTAGTGGTAATTGTGAACTAATGAATGCATTGATTAGGGTTCGAAATTCCATGCACAATCATAAAGGAATGAGAATTAATTGTCAATTTGAGATACAAGTATGTAAATCTCCATTATCCCACATTTACAATCTCTTCGTTGTCAAGCCATCGTGGGTTTTAATGGGACATTAATGCATGAATTAGTAAAATGAATGTTGGTGAATCGGCTCCATCTAGACATTGGTGCTCTTCTCAAATCTCCTGTTGAAGAAGATAGGAGGCCCGTCTCAATGCTGAGCACTACCAGATGAATGCCAATCAATTTATGAATGTTATTGCCACATGCTATTGAATCCCAATCATCGTGAGCAAAAGCTATTTAATCCCCTTCTTTCACCCTCCTCTCCGCTACATCTCTCCGTTGTCTGCTCATGCGTGACACTTACCAATCCCATGAACACAGCGGTGATTTCAAAATGTTCAGTAATCATTACAACCACCAGTGGGTCAATTGGAACTTCATTACGTGGCCGACAAAATTGGGCATTTTGTAATGAAGGACCCCCCTCCCGAGAATGAGGTTGCCTAAGCACACCAAGATAACGAGTCATCACTGAGCATGAAAAACAATTTTATTGCATGGCGAACTCAGTTTATGACCTCTCCTGAGGTCATTATTTACAAAACTTATGTATGGGGTTTTTTATTTCGCAAAGTGCGATATTATCTGATTATCATAGAACAATTCTTGTTAATGATAATTGCTCAGAATGACTCATCTCGAAGCTGTGACCCAGTAATTGTTCGTTTCTGGGGTCTATCTAACTGAAATGATGAGTAGTGCGTCACACTGTTAGGTGATTTGTCAAACCCCTACCCCTGCCTCGAAACACAATATCCTCAGGAAAGGGGAAGTAATTATTAATTGTGTTGGGTAATCAATAATAATGCCGGCGGAAACCGTCTTTATAGCAATGGATGTAAGTGACCTAAGGGGAAATTTTCTGTTACTTTCTTGTGACAAATAAAGTTCAGATGGTTGTGCGTTTAAACAAAAGATAATTTCAAATCGTTACGAAATGTGACTTATCGCAAGCACTTTTACGCAACTGCAGCCCAAATGAAGGCATGGCATGTCCTGTTCTAGTAAGTTGACAACCGTGGTATCAATGAATCCACATAACTGCTATGGAGCAGAAACTTCGCATGAATAGCATTCTCGACTTACCAAAATGCCTTTAGGGATGGGACGTAAAATGCGTTCTCTTTGCAGCTATCTCTAGTAGAGGTATCAAAGGAGAGGTATCACCCACTTATAGCCTCTTAAATGTAGTTTCAGCTTTAAAACTTGTTCTATCCAGTTTAGTTCTCCATGCAGGCTGTTTAAATTCCATCCTCAAATTCCCATATTTACTGAATCTCCTATTCAATCAAATGTGGGTAAACATTCAGAAAGCATATTTCTTGGTTTGCGATGCGATTAAGAATTTCTCTTTTTTGTCCTCTTTGTCGACGTCGTCGGCCTTAAAACCAAAACTCCTTGAAGATTAGAATTATTACTGGCCCCCACTTAGATGGAGCTGAACACTGGTGAAACCGGGTATGCCACGATGGGATCGAACAAACAGGCATAATAAACCAGATTGTGTTGTATTTTAAGAATCAGAAGGAAGGCTCCACTACAGATCTTCGCTGTCGGAAGAGGGTGGCGAAGGAGAAGGAGATGGCGGAGGAGTCGAAGACACATCTCGCTGCTGCTGCAACCTTCTATCAACCCTTAACTGGTGGTAATTGATCAACAACAATTCCATGACTAGCGCCATGAAATCGGGTATGTTGAGCCGATTGGCCAGCTCCTGTGTTTCTTCGAACATAGGATGGCTCGAGATGAGGTGTCGTAGAAACTCCGCAAATTCCTCCAGCTGCTCCTCAACCATGGCCACGTCTTCTTCCGCTCCTGGCGTAAAATAATCTTCCCATTGTTCATGTTCTTGCGAACGCATCTTCAAAATAACTGGGTGTGAATGAATGGAGTAGGAAAATGAGATATGTGTAGTCCGTTTGGCTTTTATAGTTTCCTCCAGCCAATCAAATCATACTAGCGATTCATTGGCCAACGCTGCAGCTGGCCAATATCTGATCACATAAACTGGTTATACGAGAGAGAGTGAGGTCACATATCTGCGCATTTAAACAAAGGCGAATTTCATTGTGTTTCAAATCACCAAACTGATATCGAGAAAATGTCTTTCTAGCAACAGATGCTTGGGACATGAGGACGAAATTTAAGAAAGTGAAATATGCCAAAATCTGCTTCTACGAGATGACGAGCAGCTGTTTCTAGCCTTCTAGTGTCTCTGTCAGTAACAGTTGAATTATGATGCTGATCAGGTTGGTAAATTTATTGGTAAATTTATCGGCCACATAGGGTGGCACAATCCGTGCCTGAAGAGGCTGAGGCTGAGGCTGTTGATTGCTGTTATCTCGTACATGTGAGAGATGACATTGCTCGGTAACTGGGATGGCTCATAGGGGCTCATAGGGCTCATTCCGATTGTAGTTGTTGAGAAAATTGTCGATAAAGGGCTTGCCCCTTAGTTTAGGACTCTAGAAAACTAATTCTGTGGCCATCCTGCCAGTGAATGAGAATGCTCTCCAGACGGTGAGATATATGGTGGATTTGAAAAAGCGATACACCCCATTCTCCAATTTACTCGAATGCATTATCAAAGAAGTAGTCCAAGGCGGACTCGTAGTCCCACTTCGTCACTTTCGAAATGCTTTTAGGGATCATATTGTCACGTGAAAGCTCGTTTGAGATGTTCATTTTCAAACGAGGCGAGTGTTGGCGCTGCTTCAGATCGATCGTACAATTCTAAATCCTCAAAACCTGCAATGTAATCGTCATCGCAGCCTCGAGAATCAGGAACGTTGCATTTGATCTACCTTTACCAGTGTTTATGCCACCGTTCTTGATACAAAGTCAGGAAAAACACTGCTTGCGATGTTATTGTGATGATATCAATAATAGCTCACGAGGTATATATGGTTAAGCAAATGCAGGTGTGCACGCGCTCGCATCACGGCAACCAATGAGTGACGTGATTGAAATTCAACACTTGATTGTGAGGTTCATTCGCCTCCCTGTTTTCCATTGCTGCAGTCGAAACTTCAAAAGTTCTTACAAAACCATCAATGGAGGGTTTTCAGTGGTGATACCGATTGATTGTCTACTGCGAAATGGAGAATGGATTTTACTAATTTTCGGGGTCTTGGGTTTGAATTCAACAGGATGGAGGGTGTCCGAATTTACAAGTTACCAAATCGGGTACTCAATCGGGTACTCACCCAGGGACACAAAAGTTCAGTCTAGAGAAGAGGAAGGGAGGGAGGGAGGGTCAACTGCCGAAGATGCCGAGAGTGAGTGCTGGTAGTCTCGTCAATTTCCTTGCATTTCGATGCCATCTTTCTTCAAAGTACTTGACGTTTACCAACTGTCCAGACGCAGTGGAGGAAAGACTGAAGTCCTTCCGTCACAATCCAATCATCTTACCTCGAAATATGTAATAAATACAGGTGGGGAACGGATCTCTGCTCACCGAAAACAACTCTGTAATCGCGCATCGGTTGGTAGATGAATGCAATTCCATGCTGAAATGGCCTCCAGGCTGCCGAACGTGCCGCTTAATTTCAGTTTATTTGATCATGACATTGCAACGGTCAACCACAGAGAAGTCCTATACAACCAGTTCATATAGAATGCAGATTGCTGAAATCTTCCTCTGTTAATGACGATAAGCTGTTTTGCTGTAATTACTTGATTCAACTTAATACGGTGTAAATATTCAAGCACTTGGAATGTGTGTATTGTGAAATAATGGATGGTGGTGTTTTGATATTTGAGTTGGTGAGATTGCTTAAGCCTTGCGGTCTCAAGTCCACAGATCAGCAGGTTGATGGAAGAATGCTCAGCCATTCTGAAATCGCCACTAAGTTTTGGTATTCTGGGAATGAAAAGGATTGGCAAATGCGTGCAGAACAAAAACCCCAAAAATTATTTAAAGTCTCATAGATCTCAGTTGCTTTCCGTTTGTGGCATTCGACCCTAACTCAAAATATCTGCTTTCCATGTTCGTGTTTGGAAAAGCAGCTCCTCTTTTAGAAAATGAGCAATGCAGATGCTTGCATGAAACTGATTGCAAGCAATTTCTTTCTTGTTGGATAGTGTACTGCTTTTGAAAATGACTGATCCACTCTGGTTTCATCTTTTAAATATTTAAATGCTCACCATCTAGACTGCTTCGTTTCACGCTGCCTTCTCTGTTCTGCTCTCATTCCTACAAGCCCTTTTGCTCGAAAATACTCTTTTCTATAAGTCAAACTAGACCCTTTAAATGACATCGTGATCGCAGTGCGTGCATTTTCCAGACGAAAGCATAGTGGGCGCAGGCGGCGTTGGGCTGTTAACTTAAACAAGTCCAATTAAAATCACACCAGGCAAACGCATTAAATTTGAATTTTTTAAATACACATACGTTTTCATGATTGCTTCCATAAAATGGACTAATTTACACATTTATGGCAAAAACAAACCCCAAATCACACAAAGAATAGTGAAGCAATAAAGATCAGTTCAAACAGGTCAAAACAGATTTGGGTTAGTATTGGATATGAGTAATATTCCAAGGCGCCGGTTAACCGCATGATCCCTCAAGTCATCGGAAACATCCATTAGCTGGGAAGGTTCCAGCCTCCCTTTAGCTACTGAGACGTGATAGGGCAGGATGTGGATCAGCGGAAAGTGTTCACGACGACCGGGCCAATCACGAAATCAGCCAGCAACTCAGGGGATTTCAGGACGGCCACCTTCCTTTTGAAGTCGTTTCCTTTGAGGCACTTGCGGATCTGAGTACGAGGCAGAAGTAAGAGACTGGGAGGCGACTTCATCATGGAAGTGCACTCATCCATCAAACGGTCCATCTGTCTACGCGCGACGGTGGGTTGTATAAGAAGAAGTCCAACTAAAACTTGACAGGGCTTGCATAGGCCCTCCGCCGCAATTTGCCCAAAGGTTCATGTGGTTGGGAGCCAAGAAGAGCATTGATGAGAAGTCGGGCAGCAGTCTGCAAGATCTGTGGAAGAGATTCCTCCTTACCCGTCTCCAGACAGAATTTCCTTATCCTCGGATGAGTTGGAAGAGTTGGACGAGGATGTTGATCCAGTTAGTGGTTACATCCAGCCATTTCAGCTTGTCGAAATCTGTAAATCCATGCCTAAAAGGCTTTCAATTGCATTTGGTTCGATCAAGTGAGGGGCGGCATCACTCGAGAAATCTGGAAGGTAGGGCTCTTCCTCCTCGTAGCTTCGAATTAGATTGCTCATCAATGAATTCCTCAGCTGGTCGAAAATTCGAATAGAGTCAATTCTGTGGAGATCTAGGTCGTGGGTGAGTAGCCTGTCCACTTCACTCAGCAATCAATAATGCTTAAGCCTCAAGTTGGTGGCATTTGCTCTTGAACTGCAGAATGCAATGCCTCCATTCCCAAACACGTGCCTCAAACACGTCGGCGAAAAAGTACTCCAAAACGGACTCATAGTCGTGATTCCCGTCTGTCCACATGCGGTCAAATGGACGTGGGTTTGAAAACACCACTTCCGCCTGATTCCTTCTACACCGAGAGGATCGTTGGTGTTGGTGTGTGTCGTATGCGTGACGAGCGAGAATCGGGAGCAGATCCCAGTGGCCTGTTTCACGCACAAACATAAGAGGAGTCATCTCATGAACAAATTCCTTGACTGCGGGATCCGGAGTGTTGACACACATTCTAATTCTAAGCTGACAACCGACTAGACACGTTAGGATCCTTAGCACCTCATAATAGTCGGTTGTTCTTTATCACAGCATTGGCGAATTGAAACACGAGGTACCCGGTTTGGTGGTCTTCATCGAAGGTGGCAATCACTCTATCACGATTTTCCCGAGACATTTTTCTTCACAACAGAGGAGGAGCTGGTGATGACGACCAACATGTGGGGTTTTGAAACCAACAAACACCGACGAGACATGTTTATTAGTAAGCAAGTGCGGGAGTGCACACCCATTCATCACGATAGACCAATGAACGAAACGATTGGAATTTGAAATTAGCTTGGATTTACCCAAAAAACTGAACATTAAATTGGCTAATACTTCTGCTTTGAAATCACAAAATCTCGGTTTTTGAACTGTACTTACCCCTTGAGTAGTATTGCTAACAAGAGTGAAATTTAAAGTGTATCAAATAATTCACTCAAATGTACTCAAATTAATGAGTAGGAAATGAAAGTGAGAATTGCAAATCCATGCCTAAAAAGGCTCTTATTACATTTAGTTCCCGAATAATGGTGACGCATATGAACGGTATTTATATTGGAAATAAATATTTTAGCAATTAAAAACCTCTCTTCGCGTATGCGAATGAGGAATGCTTACAGCGTTTTGCCGTAAGGGCATGTGACAGGATGCTGAATTCCGCTGCCGCCATTCAAATAGCCTAAAACTGTCCACCCTCGGTATCATCATGCAGGGAGCAAATCCATGGTCTTTTGCATTATTAGGACACAAATCTGCTGTGATTCAGGCACAATTAGATCGCCAGCAGTCATTTTGCCGTTTTTTAAACTTCAGTGTTCAGTGTGTCTATTCATTGAGCCGCAGCGACGATGATTTCTTCAGTATTTTGTTGCCCGACCGGCTTTCGTCATGACACACACACACACGTTTTTCTCATCCATAATCATCCAGATAAATGGTTCCATTCGTAATCATCATCATCATCATCATCCATTTCACTTCCTTAAATCCAAATAGAAATTGTT
>JAUOZQ010000556.1:0-31847 GCA_030710315.1 Anomotaenia brevis
TCAATTTTAGGATACCTGAATCTCAAAATTTGAAGTAGTGAGCTCCTGACTTGAGCATTATTGACCGTTGATATGGCTACTGCAAAACCTGCAAGTTGCAGTCTTGTTTTAGTTCTGAAAGGTTATTCAATTACCGATCGAAATTCACACTTCAATGAAAGTGGGATATCTCAAAAGAACCTATCTGAAAATGCAAACTATTTCCCGGAGCAGTTCACTGAGACCGTTTTAATACGTACAGAGCAACAATAGTGCCATGCTATGTGAACATGCAATAGAAATCAAATGTGTTATGTTGCGGTTTTGTTTGATTAGCCGTTCAAATGTCGTAAATTTATATTAAGAGATAAATTCACATTATTATTTTTCTTTAGGGGACTGCTTCTTAATTATTTGTACTATTTACACAATTTGTACTATTTGGGAATAGTACAATCTTGAAAGCAACCAAATAAGTTAAGAATAAATTCCTTGAGGTAAAATTGAAATTTTTGTGTAAATTCATGTCCCCATGGAGGGTTTACATGACTGCATTTATTGTTATCTCCGATAGAGAAATAAGTGGCTAGTAAGGAGTTCACTGAAGACAGCATCTGTTTATGTATTGGCTAACTATTAATTTTTGTTTATTTACATAGGATTTTTATGATATTTTGGAACAAATGATAAAATAACTCTTAAGTCACATTCAGATTTTATTAAACCATATTTTAGTTGCAAAAGTTGAAATTAAATGAAGGGTGGTTTTTACTGTGAAAATATAAAGGGTAAATAGCGCATAGGATGCACTATTTATTCATTAAATCGTCCTAACCCGATGTGATTTTGAAAGCTACATGATAACTTTAAAGTAAACACAAGAATCAACCTATTTTAATTTCGTAAAAGTCACCGAATAGTGGTTATTATCAATTATTCCTGGAAGGTTTTTTGTGTGAAAAACGCACGTTATAACCAGATCTTGGGGACATTTTAAACAGCTGTGCTCTTGATAATCATATGATTTTCTCTATAGTTTTTATTGAAACTATTGAAACTGGAATGGACTACTTTCTACTAGTGGTAGAAACACAATCAAGGGATCTTTTATACTATTTTTAATTAATTTTGCATAATTACAATCTCTTAATCTGTATATAACTGATTGGCGATAAATTCTGGGAAACCCACTGTTCAAAAGCCACACATGTTGCACAAACACTTATATGAGACTTCTTTGAGATATCGCCTCTTATCTTCTTGTATTTAAATTAATTTTTAGCAAGTGTTATTTAAAATCGTGAGTGGTTTAACCGTCCGTGCAGTCAATGCTTCACTTGTTTTAATTAAAACATACACCGGCTATATTAGGGCTTATTAATGTTCAAAGAATATTCAATGTGAATTTTTCTCACATTGTCAAAGCAATGCGGCCAGGGTTTCATATTTTTGCAGAGAAACGTGAAATAGAATATCCTGAAAACGAAATGATTAATGCAAATTAGCAAGATTCATCATGTTATGTCTGCAATTTTTTCAGTTAAGATAATATATATAAATACAAGTTAATATAGGATCGTTCATTGAATTTCCTCCCATGTTAGTGATGGTTCATCATGGAACAATATTTTGCACCCTAGGTTATCTTAGATAAAACTTTTAAATTGTAATTCGAAAAAGTCATGACAATACTTTTATCGCATTTCATACGAAGTTTATTTGATAGTCCTAAAGCATTTAAGTAAAGCAAACAGGGAATCCAAGCAAATCAAAATGATCAAATTAGCGAAAATATTGTTGCAATGGTATTCTGAGTTCTGTATGGTTCAAGCAAAATTCATTGTTTCCGTTAAGATCAAAACTGTACCATCGCTATGAGTTGCAACATGTATCACACTTTTAAATGAAAGGCCTTTTTTAAATTGCACAAATAATATATTTGTTAATAATGTCATAAAACATAAGCTAAACCCTATAAATTTTCATAATTATATGTATAAATGCACAATGTTTTCCTGTAAATGTGCAAACTTATTATTGGGAGTCATTCATGCAATGGAAACAACAGCAGCAACACTATGCAATCCACAAAGTCTCGTTAATTTTCTGTATAAGCAGGCGTGAGTTCAGCGGGTTCATTCTCAACACAGAGAACATGTTTTCTACTACTACTACTACTCTGCTTCTCATCGCAATTCTGAACTTGGTAGTTGGGATATACGGTACGAAAACGTCCTCAGCACATCTTTACTATTTCACATTGATAAAAATTTATTTCTTAGTAGATGATTATTCGCCAACAATCCAACAAACCAATGCTCTTGCCAACAGTAAAACCGCAAACTTTCTCAGAGGAATTTCTTACAAAAGTAGATATTTTCGTGCACACTACCCAGCAAATGCTGAATTCCAATCAAGCTGTCAGAAGTCATGGAATTCCGATACAACTTACGTTTGTGAAACATCTGTTAGTAGGATTGAATACCACGAGTTTAGAGTAAGTGGGAGTTGCTTGACTTTTATAAGACTTCCTCCCATGTTTCAAGTTATTATATGTGCATGATTTTTTTCACCTCTAGAAATTAGGTCGAGTTTTGAGCAATAGAAACAAAGTGATTCGTTTGCAGGACCTGCGCTTTAATGCCGTATATACTATGAAAGATAACGGCAACCTGCGCTTGAAAGAAACGAGCTCCTACTCTGCTGGAGTGTGTGGTATCCCTTTTGGGTGCTTCTTGCAGGACTGCACCAGTTTATTTGATTTGTTGCTACAAAAATCTGCAATGGTCTAATTATATATCCTTAATAAAATTTCATTGGTTTGGTTTTCTCCAATGGCTTTTGATTGCTGTTGCACATATCCGTTTTCTACTAATTATATTTGCTTATTGGACGAAAGTTTGAGGTGCTTAATTTAGTCAAATTAATTAGTTGAAAAAACGCTCTTTTGACTTTTATCCATTTAGTTCCACAAACTAAATAAAAGCCTTAACTTCTGATAATTCATTTTGTTTTCATTAAATTTTTCTAAAGACATTTATTATATATTTCGCTTTATCTCCAGATATTTTTTAATTCGTCACTAGGATTCAATTCTCACTGGGGTAGCATCATTTCCAATGACATTACTATTTTCTTCCCTACCACAAATATTCACGGAGAGTTAATGAGTACCTTATAAATTTTGCTACTTTGCATAAGTGTAATGAAACTGAATTTTATTGTTTGCTATGATTTCGAATGTAAAATAGTCTGCTCACGATTCTCATCCAATTTTTCCAAATTTCGGAGGGTTAGACGGTTTTACCCTTGATACTGCCCAGTGGGTGATCAATGATTTCTATGAACCCAGGTCTTAACGAACATTTTGCATTTCCAAGGACTTTACCGTCTGTGATTTAGGAACATCGGGATCTGCATTTTTACTGAATTCAATGGGATTTAGTTATTGTGAATCGGGATACTAAGTTTAATGACACTGTGAAAACAACTGACGAACCAGAGGAGCATTTGCACACTGATATTTTTTCGATTTTTTATGTTAATTTTTAGTAAGATATTAAAGTGATGTTGATTGGTTTGCTGTGATATCGATGAAAAACCTAAATCATAATGGTGTGTAAAATCGAGAATTTTGAGAATGTGTGGGCACTGGTTGATCATCATTTCCGGGGTAATCATGAGAGTTCACCATAACTTAAATGACACATTGGTAAAATAACTATTCATTCCCTTTGTTCTTCTGGATTCTTGCAAGGTAATGAGTAGAATCGCTATCAAGATGAGGTGAAATGAGCTCTGATGACTAAGCGCAGCATAAATTTTCATTTTAGCTAGACGGGAAGCAGCATTTTAGCTGGGTTAGTAGCAAATGGTGAGAGTCGGCTACAGTGCGTGACTCACATTGGAGCGCGACTTGAGCTGCATGGCAAAGCCACGGACGCTTGCATCCTTGTAACTAAAGCCCCCCTACAACAAATATATATTTCTTTAATGGCCACTTTGCGTTAAGTTAGCTTTTTTCACAGCAAAACGAAATTTAGTTTCATTTGATGCCGATGACGATTACTCAAAGCTCTACACGTTCCTGACGCTTTTCCGATTGTCCTGAAGGAAATTCACATTATCGACAAATCTGACGAAAATCGGACAGACACTTTCTCAAAGGGCGAGTTTTCACTTTTTCATTGGTTTATCTTATACTGGATAGCCAAAATTTGGGATGGTACTAGTAAGGCATTCGATGATTTTAACCTGGTTATGACTACTACTCTATCTGACCTTCTGTTTAAAGCATGTTTTGCAAGGTAATCATAGAACCAGGCAGCAAGCGAGAGAAAGATATACCTGCTTTTTGGGATCAAGGTAACAGTATTCTCTTCTAAGGTAAACTCACCGTTTCCTGTAGCAAATCGCCCTGGAAGTCGATGAGAGCCAGGAGATCGGGGAATGCGTCAGTGCGCTGCTGCCGTATCTCGGTCGTTGGAGCTGCTTGCGCCCACGTAGCGACGGCTATGACTCTAGAGAGCGCCGACAACTTGCACTTGAGACAATATTAGCCTTTGAAGTTAACAGTTGTATCAAGCAAGCACACCACCATTCTACAGCATTATAAATACAGGCTTGATAACAAGCACTGGGGCGTAACCCCACCCCGTGTGGGTCATTTCTTTATTTGCAAACGTAGAGCCAAAGCGGTTATTCAGCCTACAAGCAAAGTTACGCCATCACCAAGAAATAAAATAGTTTTAATCCGTTTTATCTTTCACAGCGACTTTATTTGACTGAACACCAGGGTTTCAGTAATCTATTGTAGCTACTAACAAGTTCTCGTGGGTTAAATATTAACTGAAGTAATTTCAAAACGAATACGGGTGATTTAATTGTTGGGTTTAAAGCTATTGTTTAGGCCTTGTTAAGACAAATTGGTAACTCTAAATGATCATAGTTTCGACTGAATAGATGAATAGGAGATGTAAAATAAGTATACCACGTTTCAGTAGACCGCCTGGAATTCATTTAAGATACAACCAGCTTTTAAATTTTTTAAACAACAATACCTTAAATTTCAAATGACTTGTATAAGTAACTTAAAAAGAACAATCCCCCAGTATCACTGCAACTACCATACCAGTCGTTTTTTGCGATTGCGCCACTTGCAAAAGAAGAGGCAATGCATTAGTTATTTTTGAGGCTGACTCAAACATCCACTGAGCTTGCATCATTATTTTGAAACTCACAAATTGTAGCCTTTTTGGCCTCTGAGTTAAAATATTTCACATTGAACACATGGGCTATACTATATGTGCGAGTTTTAGGTATGAAGTTAGGAATCTTCTCAGAAAAGGCAGTTGGTTAGCACTAAATTCAAAGGATTTAAATTACATTAAGTGGTCAAGAAAGTTGCCTTTTTGCCATGTGAGAAGGACGACGATCTAATAAAGAATTCCACCTGCGGACCTGGTGTAGTCACGGTGCTCATCGGCTTTACTACATTTATCAGCATTTTCAACAAGGTTTTATTCTGATTGTCGATAAAATCTGCTACTGATCGAGTTCAAGCATATCGTCTGCTTGTATGCCTCATTCTCCCAGCAGCAGTCGCCTCGTGGTCTGTATGGTCTCATTGTTCCCTGTTTAAACCACCGCATTTCTCATAGTGTTCATATATTTTCGTCATTGTCAAAACACTCAATCCTGTATTTCTGAACTACCTCTACATAAGCTTGAGATAAAAGACCTACTGAAATTTCGGTTAGTTAGATGCAGCTACTATGGCATGCGCTGATGTGGATAAGCTTTTCAAGGACAGGACGATAACGACCACGGAGCAATCACAAATAGTTTAGTCATGAGTTGTGTTCCGTCGCCAGAATAAGCGTTTACAAAGCCTTATGGCAGCGCAGCCTCGGTTTTCCTTACCTTGGACGCTTTGTGAGTTTGAAAACTTTGTGTACACCACTTTAGCTTCACAAAGTAGCCCAGCGATACGTTTAAAACGATAAGCAATAAATAATCAATGCCAAAAAATTCCAAGGCTTCTTTTTACCTTCTTACATCTTAATTCGTTTCAAATCTTTCACAATTACAACCTGTAGGAATGATAAAAAATCTAAAAGTATGGGTTAAAGTCTCAGTTGTAATACTGATATATTTTTTATCAAGTTCCCTCGTTTTTTGTGTCTTTTATGTACATTTAGTTCACATGAAATGCTACTTTGGCTTTTCATTTTGAGTGAAGACTATCTTCACTGCCGTCGTTAGAGGGACGACCTGATGAAGAGGTCTTTTTCTCACCCACAACGTTTGAAGTCTGGCTCGAGACTATGAGTTAGTCAAGTCAATTTTGATACATCTTTCTCTTTCCTGCGTCAGTTTTGTCCATCTCATGCCAATCGAAACCTAGTATTCACACGGCTACTAAAGTGTACTGTCATGCTGTAGTCCCATCGTTTGAATCGCGATCTCCCATAATGTTTAGGTGAAGAAAAAGGGTCTCATTTTTCTCCTCTTTCTCCATATGAACCTACCTTGTGTTGTCCCCTTCATGGTCGATTCTCCAGCTTCTGCTTACCTCAAATTATTTGTTGGACCTTTGGCGATATCTGTCCTTGTATCGCTTGCATGGGAGTTTAAATAGGCGCTTTTACATACCGCTGAAAAGCATTCAATGGTCTTAGCAAAAAACGTCTTGAGTAGGCAAGGTCCTTGTAGCATTCAAAGCCACTAAAAGATTACTTTGAGATTACATAAAATTTATTACCACATGTGGGAACTCCTCAATCTTTTTATGAAGGCATCAACATCCAACAGTTGTTTCGTTTGAAGTACGCAGGTCAAATGTGTAGTGGGCTGGATGTAAGGCCAAATCGGACCAGTTTCTGGTCAGTTTCTACTCACGCCCACGCACTGATCTTCTGTAACAGGCAGCTGTTTATCCCATTCGAAGGCTCAGAAAAGGGCTTTTCCCCTATTTTTCTCTTTAAATAATGCCAGGTTTGTTGAGTGGGTCTTGTTAGGTTACAAGGGCGGTGTTGTACAAACAAACAGAGGGCATTACTCTTGTGGCTTTGGCGATGCAGTGGTTGAAGGTCATTTATCAGGTCATTCCATAAGGTCTGTCCGCGTTTTACCGCTTAAATCAGGCGAAATTTTATGGATTTTAATAATGCATAATAAAGCAGAATGCTTTTTAGATGCATTTAAAGTGGTCAAATAAGTTTTACAGAACAATAAAATTAATCAGCCGATAAAGTGGCTGGAAATAGGAACTTTCAGTTTATGGAGAGAACTTCTCCATGCTCCCATTTTTATAATCACGTTTCCGCGTTGATACGCGCCCTGGAAACACAGAAACTACCCGCCGCAGCTGCCTTCCTTCGTTCTATTGAACAAAACAACCAGCCGGTTCATCATACCACCCCGATAAATCGATACTTACAACCACAACCTCCCCCTTTGCTCCCGAGGTCACCATCCACACCTGCCTCAGTTCGGAGACTTTGCTGACCGCTTTTATTACCCCGTATGTTTTACTTATAAGCAAATCAGTAGGATGATTCAAGGAACATTTACTTATGCATCAAACAGTGACACTGGGGGGTAGTGGCAAGGTAAGGGTGTGGGGGTGTACACGCAACCGCTCTTCTCTTACGCACAATCTATTCCACACACATGAGCGGACAGATTCGGTTGCATGGAAAAATCGATATCCACGTCTTAGTGGAGTACAGTGGGTGGGGAGTGGGGCAAATGCGATGGAGCTGTTGCTACTGCCGTTGCCGTCGGTCAGTTGGCGGCTGTAGCCAGCTGTCGAAGACGTTTCTCCAGGAATGTCGACAGTGCAATGCACCGTTAGTTAAACCAACTACCGCATCGTGCACGGCGCCCAACTCTGGGCCTCCGTTGGAGAACGGGATTTGATGTGCGTTTCTCCCTTTCGTCAAGGCATAGGCGCATTAAAAGTGAGCTTTTGAAGGACTGGGAAACCCGGGCTGCGACAGATACGTTCAATTTCACATCGAAGAACCATCTTATGGTAGTTCAATTTGGCATTGTTAAACGAAGTCCAGAAACTGTATAACTATTGAAGTTGTCCATCCAGTGAATTCTGGTGGCTTTAATCTAATCTCAGATAGGTCCAACCAGAACATGACTTTACTGATTTTGGGTGCTCCTCTGGAACACATCACACTGGGATTTTATTCACTGAATGAAATTAACCTCGAGTGCCTCAGCACCTCTCAAATTGGCGGTCTCTGTAAAATCCCGCTTCCTAGTATCCCATTCAACGTCTCTCTGAGGCAAGGGAACCTAGAAACTCTTGTCACGGTCTATCCATCACCAAGCACACTTCTACTTCCATTTACTCTCCAGAGATTAAGAGGCTCAGTGGATGTTCCAATCAATGTCACGTGTGGTGTAGTTGACTGGAGGATGTCTCCTTACCTCTTCGGCACAACACCTGAGACAGTCAACTGGATGATTTATCGTGGAGATGATCTCATAAATAAGACTCTGACAACCACCTCCTGGCTTGTGATTTCACCGCTTGTCAACTCCAGTGCAGTTCTTCTTTGCTCGGTCAGTATTTCCACTACGAAACTGCCTCCGCTTGTGGACTTTTCTCGGAGGCTTGCGATGCTACAGATCATTCTTGTCATTCTTGTCCCTAACTGGCCCTCCATTCTTGAGAAAATTGTAGAGGTATGTGCTCATCCTGCACTTCCTCTTTGTCATTCCCCTCCCTTACATGGGTACTTATACCATTTACCTGAGCCTCGATATGCTCGTCTCTTATATTTTCATGCACTTTTCATTAGTGCCATTAAATAGTCATTTGATGAAGATGGCTGACTAGAGTATAGATCTGAGAATGTTAATTTTAAAATGTGAATATTTGGCAATATACTACTTTATTTAAATATATGTTAAATACAGGGTTTAGTCAATCTATTAAGTCTGCTTAGAAATCGCATCTAATAGATGAGAATATTTTTTTACTTTCATGCAATTCTTCTTGTTTTTTCGAAAATGAATACAAAAGAGTAGCAGAATAGAAGCCAAAGTAGACGCTCGCCGTCAAAACGTAGGAGAATAGACACCTCATCTGACTTTGTGAAATGAAATTTGAAAAAAAGAGATAATACTTCGAAAAAATCAATTTTTTCGTCATTGAGCGTACTAATGAGAGCGAGCGATCACATCTACCGACTACGAAAGACTGTGATGCGCGCACTTCTAATAAGCTAGAGAGCAATGAATAACCAGCTTGCAAAAGGAAAGCATTTGCCGTTTTCCACTTTGCATCTTGCGAAATTTGAAAGCATGAATCTTCTGTTATGGGCTAACAATGGAAGAGCTTGGGGTCAGAGTTAAATACAAAGCCATTTAACGTTGGGTGGATCATCAAGCAGACGAAAGAAGGTTCCTCTTCTGCGGAAAATAATTATCCAAGGCCAAAGACATGCACTGATTTGCCATAAAGATCTCTGTTTAGGGGATAATTGTGGTAGATGAAGATGATTTTACATTATTTCTTCAATTTCCCTAACCGCACTAGTGGGAAATGCGAATTTTGTGACAAAGTAATGCGGTCTCGACAGTGCACATTCATTTAGTCCCATATTAAAGCTCAAAAGCAGCAGTTTGATGCACAGCAAGGGCGTCATGCGGTGAAAGAGCAGATGGTCCCAGTGTCCCTCAGGTCCTCCATTGGATGGGTCTCGCTTCAAGACGGGAAAAATCTACAATAATGCTTGACGTGATTGCGAAAAATCGTCAAAGTGGGGCTTCCAAAGAAGCTCAAAGTGCTCATGTAAGTCCTACTGAAAGGTTCGGCAGTAGTAATCTGTCTTAGGAAAATTTCATTTTTATTTGATTTGTTGGATTGAGGAGCACCCACATATTAGAATAGATTTGGAAATAATTCGCCGCAAAAATGCTACAAAAGAAGCCCCGGCTACTTTCACTGCCTTGACTTCGGCTGTGCATAGCCGACCGTTCAGAGACATTCTCACTTCCTGGAGTCCGGTTCGTGGCATAAGGAAGTGCTTGTCAATGACTGATAAATCAGTGGGTCAACGTGAATTGCCAGCCGGCCAAAATCGCATCCATATGCAACAGCTGTTTCAGCGCCTTTTGCTCTTGATCAGTAGTTTGTTCTCGCGAGAGGACAGCTAAGACAGCACTTGACCCAGCCTGTCTATCTTCAAGAAAATTACTACTAGTGTTTTGACTCTGCTTCTCCCCCAACTTGTGATCAAAGAGACCAGTACCAGCAACACCGACGGCAGCAGCACCACAGAGTCATGCGCAACCGTATAAAGGTAGCAATTCAGACGGTTGCAAATATTCAGAAGGGCTCACGTCAAAAAGAGTTCCAGTGACCAGATCTCTATTTGGTCGTTGGTAAGGAGAAATAACAGAAAAAAGCTCGACTACGTCGCTAAGAGCCGCGACTGATGCTGAATTGGTCTTGGTGGAATCAGCAGTCGCAGCGACTGATTATTGGCCAGTCACAAAGTCGTTTCCCTTCATCTCATATCATTCTCGATGAATAATGAAAATGTAACATTAAAGCAGTAGAAAGCCTTCGTATGAATTGCAAGCCCTTTTTTGCCATCGCCGTCTATTCAAAAAACCGACCCTCAATGTCATGGTCATTTGCTTTCGTTTGCGATAACTTAAACGTAGTTTACAGTCCACTCAATATCAAAATGTATAAAGGAGACTGCCTAAATGAAAAATTACACAATGGTCTACACTGACCAGTGTACCCTAAAGGTGAAGCCAACCCAATCGGTACTTAGGACTAGTTCAGTAGGCCAGTAAAGCAAAGCCCAAGCAGGTGCAGCCATAACTGACAAAGCATCCTTCAGGACAGAGGCCTGATAACGGAGGCAATGTCCAAAAACTGAGAACAAAATTGGCTGTTGATTCCACTGCACGTCAAGGAATGTGAAAATTTGCTTTACGAGGCCATTATCAAAGTTTTTGCCAGGAGTGAGCTTCAGCTCTCTCATCATGTTTTGGACTGTTTTTCCAACTAAATCGTTTGAACTAATTCTTTTCTGTTTATTGTTTCTTTTATCATTAAACTATTGTTAATTAATTGTGCCCTAAGAGACCTTTGATACAGAGATTTTAATCACCAATTTAACATTAAGGATGGATCATTATTGTATTGCAACTGCATTTGTAATATGAAGATTATCTTTACCATCTTTTAAAAGCTGTGTTAGTGTTTGATATAGGGTGCATAACTTATAATGGATACGCTAGAAACCCAGGTGGCTCCTACAGTTTGCACGCTTTCAATAGTGAATTGGGGTTTGTTGGTTTCCTACGAAGGCCAAATCTGATTACGCTTTGAACTTCCCAACATTAGGCCAGTTCTACCAAGTGGTATTAATTTACCTTACCTGAATGTCATCCGTCCTTATTTGTCATCGGCGCCCTTATTTGCACATTTTTCCATCAATACACCAAATTGAGTTAAATCCAATAATTCACTGAAAAAATTACCATATAGTAACAATACTTACGAAAATTAAATTGACCGCAAATGAATTGGATTCTGTCAAAGTTGATAAACTAGACCTGGTGTAGTTTTAAAAAACAGCTGCAGATTTGCTAATTATTTTTCTTGTAACATTCACATTAATTGCTTTCTAGCGATTTTGTGCTTACAGTTAACTAAATGCGGAGTAGTCATTGCAGCCATATGTCTCAGCCAAACTTCAGTATACAAAAAACTAAAGCCACGATTTTTATCAATATAGCTCTCTCTGTAAGTGGACAAATGTTAGTTAACTTGTATTTTTCGGTGTTTACATAAACGAAAAAATTTTGCAATGTTTTTTGAACTAAAAGTGTACTGGTAATGGCAATATAGTTAGACATCCTTATCATATTAAGCAGGTTATAACTTCTAAAGCTTTTCTCTGTTTTGAATATGAAATTTTGTCCTCTAATTAGCCATCATACTGCATCCTGAGAATTCATCTAGCAGCTAGTATTTTGCTGCTTAAGATATCTTCATTATACCTCATAAGAGTAAGCTGAATTCATTGCCTTACATCACAAGATGTGATGGATTTTTATTTATCATTGCCGGAAAAGTCCCTAATTGCACTAATTTTATCGCTTTAATCTTATTTGACACCACATTGGAGAAAAATGAAAAGTTAACAAATTATAATGGACTATGGCGAATTTCCACCTTTTATGACAATTACAGCCTCAGGTATCTAAGTTATTAGTCAGCAAAAAATGCCATTGCTTCTAAACTAATTTCCGCCCTTTTTCAATAAAACACCCCCAGTTCCTTTAGAGACAATGGCGGTCGAGGAAATTGACTTCTTGCTTGAATCTTAAAAATCCATCTTAAATGCTCCTCAATTATATGGTTGGGGTGTGGCGATAGTGGTGGTGGCCAGATGAGATGCTTAAACTCAATGGAATTTTCCTCGTGCCTCCATTCTGTCATACTTCTATTTGTATGGATTGTTACAGCACAATCATTGAGAAAGATGGTAAAGTCCCCTTCCTAAAACAGCTCTTAAGCAAGTGTACGGTAAACTTGGTCACCCATGATTCCTTAGTAGTAGAGTAGTTCATTCCTATTCCATAGAGGGAATTCGTTGGCCCGATAATCATCAAAGAACCCCTTAGCTAGCAGTCTGATTAAGTTATTATTACGCTTGACTCCAAACGTGCACTCAGCCACAAGGTCGAAAATAAGGTAAACGGCAATGACACGTCAGGGAAAAACATTTCGCCAAGGTTCGATGGACAGGTTCTTATGGATTTAATGTAAAGTACGGAACTGCTATGCTACCTAAAATAGTTTGGTTAGTTCGTGTTACGTTCGGTAACGGCCACAAGAGAAGGGACGCGTCGTAACTCCAAACTTTATTCAACAAAGTGCAAGTCGTCATAGTAACGACTTAAACAAGTATACATATTATACAGAAAATACAGATAAATAATTTACAGTTCAAGATAATCAGAAAATTATAAATATAATTTCCTGGAGATACAACACTCCTCCCCTTCTTGGAAAGGTGTTTTCCGACGAGTTAAGTTTGGAAATACGGAAGGATTGGAGTGTGCAGTTCCTTTCGTAAACGTGGGTCTGGCGGACGTCCCCATTGTGAGCTACAACGAACAGAATACATTTATTAGGTAATCCAACAGGAAGAGTAAAGGTGACAAAGGACCGAGGTCAGCGATCTTCTGTCGGATAGAGTGTGTTCCATGGCGCTCTTTGGCTGGAGCCGGGGCCCATCGATAACTTTTTTGACAGCTGCTGGGAAACACTCGATTTCTTTGGTTAAAATTATTTTTCGAGTTTGAGTTCTTTTGATCGGTGCTCCGATTAGGTAGCGTAGCTTTATTTTTCATACTAGAGTTCCGTATTTTAGGTGTTTTCATAGTCATCGGGGAACGTCGCCGAATTCCATTCATTATTTCTTCCCCCTTTTTATAATCGAAAGATCGATTTCCTTCATCGTGGGAAAAATGAGACTTAATCGATTTTGTTAATGTGAATTTGCGTTGTTCACACGCTTTGCATTTGGGCCGTAACGCATAATCGATCGATTTTCTACGTACAACGTTTTTCGATTGAGCGACTGCGGCAGCCTTTTTCCATGTCTCCACGGTGGAGGGAGGTGCGTGACGTTTGTTAACCGTGTCCTTAAATACGGACATAACGCGTACCTCCGAAGTGGCTGACTGAGTCCTTTGAGGGTCCTTCGGCAGCCCTAGGTCGGACCAAATATTGAATTTGTCGATCAAGTCCAGACCGAGCAAATTTGTCCTTTGGGTAGAGACATAGCATGTCGTATTGCATGACTTATTATTGACTCTTACCCGACAACGTAGAGACCCTAGAAGTGATACTGGATTACCGGAAGCGCTGGATATGTTAATTTTTGGGTCCTCCAGTTTTGGTCTTCCTAGTTTAATCCATTCATTTGCTGATATCATGGTGACATCTGAACCCGTATCCAATCGTAGGTGTATCTTGACCCCATTTATGATTACAGCGACAAACCTCCGCTTGGTCTTTGTCACTTTTATGCTGGCACGTAGGCCATTCGATTGCACTTTGTTACGTCCCGTACGATGACTCGGAGTAGGGCCCTTTCGTTTGGTTTTATCGCAAAATCCATCTTTGTGGCCTTTCTTATTACACTTGTTGCACAAGTGATTGATAAATGGGCAATCTCGATAAAAGTGGAATTTTCCACAGAACTTACACCAAGGTAACTTCCTTGGCTGGCTTCCACTTTTTGCTGGGCCGTTCTGAATCCTTGCCAGAAACGATGTGGGTTCTGTATTGAGCACCAACTTAGCGTCTTCCACGATGTTCTGATATCGAACAAAGGCATCCGCTAGCTCTTGGACAGTCGTGTCGGGATTCTTGTCCAGGAGAGTCATGAGTTGGACTCGGACGGAAGATAACTCGGGGCTTTTAAGGCCTAATATAAAAATGAGACATTGTAGGTTTTGATATGTGAAACGGCTGAACTGGAATTCAGAGCAGAGTTTGTTGACTCTTGTTGTGTAGTCTCTAATATTTTCTCCAGACTCCATCGAGACTTTGAAGCACTGGAAACGGGAATTAAAAAGAGACTTTTCGCCTGAATATAAGATACGTAGAATTTCAATAGTCTCATCGAATGATAGATCCTCGGGTTTTCTAGGAAGAATATAATTAATAAAGAGTTCATATGCACTGTTATGAAGACGCCGTAGGAGTAAACGATTCTTCGTCGATTCCGACATGTCCGAAGACATTAAGTCTATAGTATCTGAGAACCGCTGTATCCATATCTGGAAATTGTCCAAAGATGGATCAAAAATGGGGATCTGATCAACGATTTCATCTGTAGTCCTCGTTTGCTTATTTAGCGCATTAGTTAGGGCCGCGAGAAGTTCTTCAATTTGCTGCGTCGCCATAATGTAAAGTACGGAACTGCTATGCTACCTAAAATAGTTTGGTTAGTTCGTGTTACGTTCGGTAACGGCCACAAGAGAAGGGACGCGTCGTAACTCCAAACTTTATTCAACAAAGTGCAAGTCGTCATAGTAACGACTTAAACAAGTATACATATTATACAGAAAATACAGATAAATAATTTACAGTTCAAGATAATCAGAAAATTATAAATATAATTTCCTGGAGATACAACAGGATTCCATACTAAAATACATGATTTAAAAAAGTATCCATTGAAACCTTAAGTTTACCGATTGAACGTCTTCCGTGATGGAATCCAGCCCCAGAGGAAATGGGTTCCGAAGGTGCCTATTGAGTAGTTTCGATGACTACACTGACAGCATGACTGAAATCGAAATCCGTAGTTCTGCAACAGTGTTCCAGAAGCGTGTGCTATGGCTTTTTCGGACCCATCTGGGAGCCCATCCGGGTGTTCATCACATATGAAGCTTGTTGAATGACCAAATTAACTTTTAGTAAGCTATCAAGGCTTTAATATTAACTGTTCTAAAAATATTAATCAAAACCGGATATCCATCTTTTATCCTAGCATCTTGAAAATTTGTCCAATTTTTCACATCACTTTATCTAATTATTAGAAACTCTATTTACGAATTCTAACAAAATATGTCCGAAATTCCATTTCCTACATTCGATAACGAAAAATTAAATGCCTCTTTTTGAATATTTAAAACTCAGTTGATCTCCAGACGCACAAATCTTACATCAAACTGAATTCCAAAAGCCGAATTCGTTCTCTTCAAAGTGAATACCGAAATGTGCAATTAAATCAATGTTCCAACATTTTTCAAAGTGTTTTATCCTTTCTTTTCAACTGCCACTAATACTTCCGTTAATAATGACCGTGGTCTGGAAATAAGCCGCTGGTACAGATATCTCACTGAAAAGTATCCAACCAATAACTTTTTGCACTAAAGCCAGTGCTAATTATTTAAATGCCTAACAAAATTCTAGATTGCAGGAATACATTTAGAAGGACAAGAACCACTTCACAATCCCCCGAGAATGCAACCAGCACAAAACCCAAATCAAGAAGTACATTTGCTTTTAATGAATACGTATTTTGCAAGGATCACAAGTGGGAAATTGTCCACGTCTTGAGAGCATACGTAGAACCACGAAATACGACTTCATTGTCTACACCATCATCTCTTATCATCTTCTTCTTCGGTATCGCAGTCACCGCAAAGGAAGCAGCTTCTCTGTCTCCTCAAAAAAGATGTAACGTCGTAGGAACCATCAGAGCTTAATTCCCCCTCACCAGCGTAGTCGCTGCGCCAGTTGGTTTTTAAAAAAAGTGAATTGGATTGGACTGAATGCGAAATATTCGAAGAAGCCTTGAGAGTTGTTAGCGAGGATACAATCACTGACTGCACTCCAAGGAACGAAGTTCTTCGCTTTATGAAAGCTGTTCACAGAGTCGCATTCGCACTCAAGGGGTTGCGAGAAGGACGACGGATCGTTCGAAAGTTAGTGGATCGTTGTTTGTTAGATTTGTCAGTTGCCTAACGAGATGAGACCTACAATAATTCTATTAGTTAAGTTAGAATATGCAACGTCGTAAGCACCCCTTTCGTCCTCCTCGACGAAGTCCAGACGATCATCAGTCAGTCGTCTGTCTCTGTCACCCTCCACGTTGTAGTCTGAAACATTGAGGATCGTCAATACTAACTGCTAATGCTCAAATTATTGTTTCATCTTCATTTGGATACTGCCTGTCCGACCAACGTTGTTGATTGAACCATTCTGTAGGCGGAGGCGGTTAGAGAGCGCTTTGCTTTCTATTACATAGAGGAACACCGGTACATACTCTGTAAACACCACTACTACCCCAATCGACGATTTTGCATAGCGCTTTTCATATTGGCTCACATCGAGGTAACCGAATGAAGAAATTCAAATAAACCAATTTTGCATCGCCAAAAGCCGCGGTGGTGGGGTGTCAGAAATGCTAAACCAAGGGAGTGAGCCCCCTTGTATGAGGGTAATCCTTAGCTAGTGCAGGCGCATTGCCGCATGATTGTGGGTATTTGTGGGGTATCGTTGCTAGTCACTGAAGCTTGTAGCCTAGAAGGTTTGACTTCCCTCCTGCCTCTGTATGTATGTATGTATGCATGTATGTAATGTAATGTATGTATGCATGTATTGGAGCTATTATTGAATACTGTGCGTATTTCCACAGTTCCCAGACTCTCATTTCAGTACTATCTCATCTTCGGTTCTCCACTGGCACTTTGCCTTGAGGCCCGAGAGCCTGTGCGCTCATGCACAGGCTATGCACACACATAGGACCCTATGCGTAGCCGGAAAATGTCTCCATGTACTCCAAAGAGCCTGATACTTGTTTCATGCACCTTTCGGACTCCCTAGAGCACTAATCCGGTCTCACCTTATTTTCCCCTTCCAACCCGTATTTTTGCCTTGCGTTCCGGGAGCCTATGTGTATGGCCTACGCGCCAATGCATAGGGCCGTATATGCATAATATTTGGGAACAATAAAGAAATCATATTTATTCTTCTTTTTTATTATTTGGTGGGTCGGTTGTGACCTCCTTGATGCCATGGTTGGGTTTTTATCGTCAAGAATTGCACCTGCTTTGTTTTTTATGTTGCAACCAAACTATCACCTGATTTTCGACCTTAGTTTAGTAGTGGAGTACTATATGGAGAGGGTACCTCACGGGTATGTGAGACCCTTAGGCTGATGCAGGCCCGTTGCCGTATGCTTATACGTGGTATGTGGGCATGTGTTAGCGCTGTTCAGCACCGCCTCTGTGGTGTGTTTTTAATACAGTAGTGATGCTCAGCTTTCCTTGTGAGCTAAGGCTGTCCATCTTGAGGTGTTTATGCAGCACCCCTGGATGCCCGGTGCATCTGACCCTGCGTTCTAGCTTTGGTGGAGGGTTTGAGCTCGTGAGATTATTTTCGCGCTTGAGATCGCCTGCTGTTCCCCGTGAGCGTGGGTGCGTCGGTGCATTGTGCGGCGCCAGGGTGTGTGCGTGTGTGTTCGCGTTTGAACCTCGTTGGTGGTCTAGCGCGGGAGAATTCGGGCGAGCCATAGTGACGGCGTTAGCAAATTCGGACCCTCTGGCCCAATGGGCCTGGATAAACTGGTCAGTCGCCGCCACAGCAACAACGCGTATAAGTGTAGCAAATTCCTACCAACGTATGCCCTTGCCGATTGCTTATGCATGGTATGTGGGCTTACACTGGTACTCAGCGCTGCTTTGGCAGCGCCCTTGACATGGTATTGAAAACACGCCTTGCCAGGGTAGCTGGACTCGATTGGCTTGGCGTTTCCGTGTACAGCTAAGACTGTTGGCTCGAGATGCTAATGCAGAGGCGCTGGTTGTATGGTGAGTGCCTGTGCGTTTGTACCTCGATGATGGTCTAGTGCGGAAAAGTGAGGCTACCATCTGATGTTGAGGACTAATGACGGTAGGTCTTCATCCCAGCGCTTGCTACCTGGTGAGCTGATGCTGTGGCCTGAGGAATGATCCGCGCATGCGCTGCAAAACCACAAAAAAGTGATGTAACCCTCCCCTGCCGAGTAAATACCCAGAGGGTTGAGGCCTGGCGAGGCCTATATAGTAATGGTATAAATGACCTGAAGTGTCGACACACTCAATACACCACTGCTTCTTACGATCAGGTTGTGTGCCGACACTACGCGTTTTATGAGCAACAAAATGATATATTGCCAAGACGATGATGTGCATCGAAATCGAACACTAGCTTTCGGGGGCGAGGAAAACAACATGGGTGCAAGATGTAATGGAAAGGGCTTGGAGGAAATTGCCAATGCATCCAATTCAACATGTCCCTTACTCCTGCCAAAACGCTGACTACCATCAGCCATGAGAACAATAAAGGCGTCCGTTTGTAGACGCCTTTTCTCTGATAAGTGCAGTGGAGGGTCACAAACGTCTACGCTGTTGATCCACAAGAAGAATGTGTAATCGCGAGTTCTTAGACGACGCCAAATGTGGGAAAATGGAGTGTCATCAAGGCAGCTATCGCTATCCCAGAAGGCACTATCTCAATTGATGATCAAATCACTTACATCTTTGGGGGCTTCATTGGAAAGGGGCGATAGCCGCCTTGATGACAGTCCATTGCCCCACATTTGGCGTCGTCTAAGAGCTAGCGATTGCACATTCTTCTTGCGGATCATCAGCGTAGACGTTTGTGGCCCTCCACTGCACTTATCGGAGAAAAGGCGTCTACAAACGGACGCCTTTATTGTTCTCTTGGCTGATGGTAGTCGGCGTTTTGGCAGGAGTAAGGGAAATGTTGAATTGGATGCATCGGCAATTTCCCCCAATTCCCTTCCATTATATCCATTATATTCGATTTCGATGCACATCATCGTCTTGGCAATATATCATTTTGTTGCTCATAAAACACGTAGTGTCGGCACACAACCTGATCGTAAGAAGCAGTGGTGTATTGAGTGTGTCGACACTTCAGGTCATTTATACCATTACTATACAGGTCGAGTTGCGAAGGCGCAACCAATCAGCGCATTCAAGGTGTTCCGCTGGTGCTCTTGAATTCTCATTGGTCGCTGCAGAACCAACGGGATCTGAGGTAATTTCGGATAAAAGAAACCAAGAAATATCCCGTCAATAATGCCAGATTTTTAGCTCCTAACAATTTATACCCCAAGTTGTGGATTACTTCGACCTAGATAAAGGCACATCTCATTTGATATACCTTCCTTGACATTGAATCAACGCATTTTTATTGTTACTTGTTGGCATTGTCTAAGTCAACAGTTGGTAACAGTGGGGAGGATAAGGTTTGTCTTTGGAGTTAGGATATTGCTGAATTTGATCATGCCGGGACTTAGTTTTATCTTTCGTTGTTATGAATCGCATTTTTTACAGTTCTGATTGAGGGTCTTTATTATGTGGATTTGTAACACTAAAGCACAGCGAAGTCACAACGATCAAGCGAAGGGCTCTTTCATAAAACATGCTTAATGATGATGCAGATGGAGGTATTTCATGAAAGTTTTCCGGGTTGGAAGAGAGTGCCACGAATATTGAGCTGAATTTTGACCGTTTCACATCGCATGAGCCAGAACGTGATCAAAACGTACGGAACACGAGTGCGGGTTGTGCTGGCTAGAAGGTAGTGCGCTGCTCCTAAATGAGTTCGTGCATTTCCTCTGAAACGTTATATGTGGACTGTGCTCACCGATCCCCAACAACTTCAGCCCAATGGCGAAACTTGCAACACTAAAACCCTTTACAATACTCGATTAATGTGGCTCTCCTTCGTCCCATAAATCGCCAGAAAATGTAGTGTAAAAGGAACCCTTAGAAGGCACTGAAAAATATACACTTTGCAGAGACTTTCTACACAAGGGTAAAATTATTGTCCACTAAAAATCGATTATTTTTTGTATCAAACCCGTGATCCGCGTTTTATTCCGAAACTATTTCCTCATGTCATGCACGAGCCAGCGAAAATTCGAAAGCGTGCTGATTGGACGACGCTTCGCAGCTAGACTTTAGTGGCTGCAAAAAGATTTTTAAGTTTAAATGGCGGCGTTTAAATTTGTATGCTTTAACGAAAAATTTCTCATACAAAATATCCTTGCGATACCGGCAATTCTTCTGACTCAATAGGTAGATAGTTGGTAGTGATAATACATGGAATTCTTTGTAGTTCCTGAAGTGAAGCCATCATAATGTAAGTCAATGTGCAGTGCCCGTCCCTCTTCAAGCTGATCCACCACCTTTTTGATCATTCGTCTCAGGTATGCTTATTCTGTGCCTGCATAATAATTAACCTCTGATATACTGCAGAATTTATGATCGCTGTTTAGGTGTTGCGAGTTATGGCTTTACAAGACTACTTTAAAACTGCGCATAAAATTATACAAATACTCAACTCCTTTCTTTGCTTCCAACTCAGCCTCCTTGGCCTCGGGTCTTAGCTTAATCAACTCGAGTCGCATCTCGTCCTGCTTCAACTCGTAGTAACTTTATCCAAAAGGCGTCTGCTCTTTTCTGCAAATCGACAAATTAAATAGAGATGATATGATTGGATTTGAAAAAAAGGAGAATGACACCTCTCGTCCTTGTGGCAATCGGCTCACCCTTTACAATTCAATCGAGATTTCGGAT
The DNA here is from genome assembly GCA_030710315.1 of Anomotaenia brevis. Lineage (NCBI taxonomy): Eukaryota > Metazoa > Platyhelminthes > Cestoda > Cyclophyllidea > Dilepididae > Anomotaenia > Anomotaenia brevis. Next base: position 21,148 of record JAUOZQ010000556.1, read on the forward strand.
TTTTTGATAGAATAGGAAAGTCATCTTCGTCTTCCTCTTCTTCTACTTCATCAACATCGACTTCGTAGCAAGAGAGTAATGAAGTTTCCTTAACAGTGTCCGCACCGAATTGAATCCACTTCCTCGTCCAATTCCATGGCGAATCAGCCTCAGTTGTAACCTGAAAGAATCAAAAAGTGAAAACAGAAACAAACAACTTATTATTTAGGATACAAAATCAACTTTTATTCAGTGACCCAATTAACCACTCGAAAATGCCAAGCAGTAGATATTCATGCTCAGTAACTTGTTGTGCCTAAGTCTCCTAGTTTGACGTCCAGTATCACAAATAGTGCCTTTTGTCCTTTGTATGCAGTGTTAAAGTGATTTTAACTTAAATTCTGCTATTATATTATTCTCAACAATGATGGTTGTAAAATAAGTAATAAACCGCCCGATTCGGAATAAGATGAACTCTTGCTTGCACGAGTTTTAATGTAATTGCGGTAGTGAAGCTAACAATTTACTTAGATAAAAATTAATCAACCATTTCCGGCAAGTTAAACATGTAGCGCACATAGGATTATCACCTATTTTTGATTTCGGATTTACTATTTCGGATTTACTATGAGAACAATTGCAACATGAATACCTTGAAATAAGAATCTGGAAGTGAAAGATATTCGACTCCAAGGAGGAGGTGAGCACTGCATAAGGCAATCAACCCCCTTGACGAGATGATAATTCACACTTTAGACTGGTGTTGCCTACTGCATATTTTGGCAACTAATAGAGCTACCAGCTTTGGTCTCGATTTCTTGAATTGGTAGACCAAAAGGGAGGTAGACTGTGTCTTCTTACTTCCAAATGGCTCCGAAACTTGCCACTCCTCAACTTGGTCGACATTGACCAGCCTCCTCAACTGGCTTACTAACAGATCCACGATGTGAAGACAATTGTTTGATTACTATTTTTTGATGGCGATTTGAGTTTACTTACATTTTGAGCAGTACTATATATTGTCAGTGAAAATACCTATTGACACAAATGGGCCGATGGATCGAAACCTTAGTAATGAATTAATTAGATGTCTGTACACGATTTGCAAATATTGTTGTCGTTGTCGTGTCGTCAACTCAAGGATGTCATTTTGAGTTGGTTGGTGATTCCTGAAACGAAGTTTCCGTTCCACTATTTATCGAAAAGCATTTCAAAATATTTCAAAATTGAAAATTGCCTTTGATTAAGGCATCTGAATGTGTAGTCTATTTAATTCGTAATTATAGATTTTCAGTAGAACAGTGAAACCAATCCCACATCAGTGTAGCCATATTTAAAAAAATATCGAAAACAGTTACATAGCTAGCACAACCTTGCTAACAGCGGCCTGATACTGGAAACGAAAAGCAATGATTTCAAACGGAATGCCTGGGTTTTTCCACGACAAACAAAAGACATTTCAAATTTGCCCTTCGTTCCGCTTTCGAAGTGCTTTTTTGCCAGCAAGAAGCTGGAAACTTATCACTCACAAAATATGCATTATTAATTGAATATTAAGTAATGTAGAATGAATACAGGCTTGTTTAGATTAGCTTGTAATTTAAGTAGTACATATAGGATGACATAACATTCGTTTGTAGCCTGTGTTCACGGAGGGAATAGTTACCCGATTTATGAAAACGAAAAGGCATCAATGGCCCCGATAGTCCCAATTTGGTGGATGTTTGCGAAAATTGAACACCCACCACCTAGAAAAAAATCGACATCGTTTCAGATTATTGTTTATAGAAACGACATATCTGTCTACGTTTTTCGTTTTTGAAGTCCTAAATTAAGCTCTATGAATGTTATTTTATGTGAAGACTTTCACTCTTGCTCCTCTCTGTGATTTATCCAACAGTACAATTCTCTCCTCTATCATTCTTACGTTCAGATTGGGTAATAAGACAGCAGGAAACTTCTCATAATGTGCTTGTAATGATGTTTATTATCTTTGTAAAAGTTTGGTCCTCGATAACTGTAGTGACCCTACGTTGACCTGAGGTTAACGTTTACACCAATGAAGAAGAACAACTAAATCACCCTGATGACTGTTTATTTAACCTTAAGTTCTAACTTATTAAGTTCGCGCATCATCAGACCAGGTCAGCCAAACTTGGGTTTTGGGAACTCATCACCATAACATGGGAAACTGATTCATCAAAGGGGCACACTTAAGAGGGAGAAGCCCCTTAAATAATTAGCAATATCATTATTAGCAATTATTTTGAAGAGGCTATAATAGCTGCTCTCTTAGCTAGGTAGCTTTAAACCATTTCGTCACTACGAAACAAAGAAAACCAACTTTACAGTACAAAAAACCATGGTATTTGCCCCTGGGAAAAACTCACGGCATTAGGTCTTTGAGTGAACTCATTGATAGCCCAAGATTTGTCCAAATAACGAGACTAGCTTGCTTCCTCTACCGGGTTTCCCGGAATTTAGGTTTCAGTAAACGTTAAAAGAGGTAAATTTATGTATACCACTGTGAAAATGGTGACTTCACCCAGTCCATTGCTTTATGGCTTTTAAATTCAGTGCAAAACCTAGGAACTCTAGTCAAATTGTTGATTAGAATTCATCACTTTTAGAATATGCAAACCAGGATACACATTTAGTGTATTACTTCTGATTTATCTCCAGTCCAATAAGCCTCAACTTACTTCATTTCTCTCTGGTGTTCAGGCAATCATCTTTCGTTAAGAAGGGATATTTGGTAGAAAGAGATCGACGGCCCTCGAATGCTAGCTAGAAAAATGATTCATGGATGGAATACTCATTTAATCTAGAAAGCTTAATATGTCTGTTTAAGTCGATACTAAAAGCCTTTTCTCGTCAATATAGGTTCAGACTATGACTTCTGTTACTCATAAGATGAAGTGTTTTGAATTTACTAATTAGTAAAACCTACATAGAAATGATTTTTTCGTGAAAGCTGAGTAAGGTTCTTTAGCCAAATTCCAGATAAACACTTTGCTAAAGAGGAAACCATTCAGGTTTGAGGTTCTTAGACCAGTTTCTTCCAGGTTTCTCAGACATCCCTTTCTTCATCGTAAATTGTACTTAATAAATAAATAAATAAACTGTAGGACTGCAGTATTAAAATCAATTGAGTGTTTTGAATCTTGTTTATAAGCAGTTTCTGTTTCCGTTCAATTTCCTTTAGTGGTGTCACTCATGAACCTTGCATGGGACATGTTCGAGGCCACCTGAAAATATAACCGTCATTTATATGAATTTCAAGCCTTTTTTTGTCATTGGAATCTATTCAAGAACCAGCCCTTAATGCCATAGTCCCATGTTTTCGTTTGCTACAACTTAAAAGGAACTTGGCAATCCACCCATTATCGAAATGCATAACGGGGACCCCTAAATGAAAAATTGCATGATAGTCAACATTAATCCAAGTATCCAGTACCTAGAACTAATTCAGTAGGCCAGTAAAGCAAAGCCCAAACAGGTGCAACCACCACTGACACGACATCAGGGAGGGAACATGTCATACATATCCTTGATGACAAAGGCGTAAAAATTTATACAGAGTTGCTATAATACTACCCTCTAGATATAAAAACTCCTGATGGTAACTTCACCCACTAAACATTCTGTGACTTCTTTGGATATGATTTAGATCTTTTTTTCGCAATGGGCAAACGTGCTACCAGCAGAACGAGCCGAAAAAATCACAGACGTTCATCGGACGAAATGGCTTTCATCTATGGCTCTTTGTCATAGGACAACATCCAGTTTTGGGACTACTAAGCGCTACTTAGGTAGCTCGCTATTTATAGCCATAAAGCAACCAGCTTACACCAGGTTCAGTGTGGCTTAGAATTAAGGCTGAAATAAAATAAGCGAAGTGACCAAATAAATCGAACATGATAATCTGTTTTATTAGGTATAATCGGACCAATTTCTAATCATGATAGAAAATAAAGATCAATTTCAATAACTCTAGAACTAACCTCATTTAAAAAATCCAGTCCAATCAGAGTCTTGCTTACAGTTCATTGCCTTTACTGACTAGAGAACCGATATCGATTATTATATGTCTCCAACATACATGATTTTGCAATATAATTTCACCCCATTGTGTTTAAATAAATTTGAACGAAATAACCCTTAATTCATTCAGAATTTGCAAAACAAATATTCATGACTCTCCGAGGTCGATAAGTTCAATCTTTGATCAATGTAGAAGAAATCGTCATGTATGGGAAAATCGGTTGTCACATGTAACCTCACTATTTAAAAGAGTTCATCGAAGCAGTTGAACGAATATTTTCCTTCCATCACTACTTCTCTAGCATCACAAAATTTCCTCGAAGTCATTGTAACGTAAAGCACTGTTCTTCTGGAAGCGTTTTTCTAAGCCTAAAAAGAGACAACTTTTATGCTGGTTGTCAACGTCCCTAATTGGATTTCCTTTCTCAAATGTAAGCAATTAAACTATGTTCTAATAATTGATAGTTTCTTGATAGCAGCAATAGTGAATCAGTTGCAGCTGTTTGCTACATTAAAAAAGGCTCTTAAAAATTCTTACAAATATTATACTAGTGCTATTTTATCAGAGATTCAATTCTTGACTACTCGTCTGCTAAAGTGGCGAAATTTGGTCATCCACAAACACGATAATATGTCATTTTTTCAAAAAACGAAGGGCTGTTGAGAAGAAACTGTGGTAATTACTCAAGATTAATCTGTTGTTACGATTAGAACTCAGGTGATATAAAAGTCTTAGAAATATCTAGATCAATACTTGACGTGGCTGAGGAAATTACTCAAAGTGAGGCTTCCGAAGAAGCTCAAAGAACTCAAGTAAGTCAAACTGCAGAGTTCGATCGTAGCACTCCGTCTTAGCATGAGTACATTTGTTCAACCCCTCCAATCATCTTAAATTTTGTTATTGCCGTTGCTGGTTGATTATCATTTGTACAGTTGTGTTGAGTGCGAACTAAACAAGCCCAAGATAGCTTCATTGAGAAACGGGCTCGTATGAGTGGTTGAACTGGCAATCACACGAATCCCCACGTCTCCGATTGTAGCCCCTCTCCTTGGCGTATAACAAGTATCAGACGAGTATTTCGTGATACATCTCCTTTCGATATTGTTTTGGACGGAAATAAAATAGAGTGCCCAAATAGGCAATGCAAAGCGCGCCTACAGTTTAGCTGACAAATATTTCTGGACGTATATCCCTTAAAAAGCAGACATCTTCACCACCGATTTCTTGAAATGCGAACAGCTTGTCGGAATTTCTCGGTTATATGAGAAGCGAGCTCGCATGAGTGGCTGCTCCTACAACGTCATGTCGGAACTGGCAAGCACGCAAACCATCACGTCCGCAATTGCAGCGTCTTTTTCCATAATCATCCGCTTTTCTTTAAAAAATATTTACCCATTGTTCCAAAAAATTTTTGGTAGATTTTTTGAGGCATAAGAAATTCCCCTTCGAGTTCGTAAGAGTTCTCTTCGACTATTCGGACAGACAAAGCGAGGAGTCCAAACATCTTCCTTGTGACATCGGCGACGGCATTCCTTACAATATACATCGCACGCCTGAATTTTGGCAACATCCTTTCTTCTCTGCCATAGCCTTTTAATTCGCCTACGGAATCGATGTAAGAGACTAAATCACGAAACTCACTGAGTGTGATTTGTCTGATCAGCCTTAATTACGAGGTCTTCATCTGACTTTTATAGCAATATTGCAAAGATGGTGTTATTTGCATCCCAGAATGGATTTGTTACTAAAAATATTGCCAAACATTAGCATATGGCAAACAGGCACTCATTGTCGAACAGACAGTAACGGTATCTTGCGCGATGTCTATTCCGCAATTTGAAGAATAGCATATAATCGGCTGATGAGTGTACTCACGTCCAGGAATATGGATCTGAGTGTCATCAGACCAATCGAAGGCGCGTTTACATTGCCCATTGGGACCCTGTAGTTTATTACCGTGCAAAGCAATATCAAACAGAGGTGTACCACGAAATGCTCGTGGTATACCTGCACTACTCCAGGAAGAGCTTCTTTACTACAGCACATATTTAGGCTGGCCCACTTAGGCTTTGTGATGACAACATCTTCTACAGACATCTAGAGAAGCAACGCATTCCCAGTCCGAAATTATTGCAGGAATGGTACAAGACAATGCTAGACAAGGCCAAGGCGGAGGGAGTCGCATTTGATGCCAAGATCGTTTTCAAAGACGCATCAGGCAGCAAACTAGCATCGCCGACAGTGATTCCCTACTTTATTGGTGTTTTATGGCCCTCTCATTCTAGAGGACACTCTAGATGTACGTCCGAATCCTCCGCTTTATTTCTGCAAATATACTCCTTTTGATAGGATTTTAATTTTTTCCTTGGATCTCAAATGCCTCTTGTCTGAGATATGCATGCACATTTTATTAGCCATAGTCGATGCGACGGTTGGTATGCAAAAATACTTTGTTAATATAATGGTTTGTAAACCAAGTAAAATTGCATAGGAATCGCAATGAAACTGGGTGGAAAGTGCATTGCAGTAATTTCTTCTAGTTACTGATTTTATTATTTTAGAAAGTGAACTCAGAGGAAGTGCTGACAGGAAGCCGAAGTAATCACTCGTTGTCAAAACAATTCTAATACACATTTGAGTTTCCAGGTGAGATTAAAATTGAATTAGCGCAAGATGTGAACAGTCGAAAGAACGAATTATTCGTAGCTGAGCTGATTGAAGTGAGCTTGCGTTCTAGTCTACCCACTACGATTTGCCGTTCAGTAGAGAGCCGGGAGTGGATTCCTGACACTCATGAGGCAAGCCAGTTGGTATTTTTTTCTTTGCATTTTGCAAAATACACAAAGTATTGAAGTACTCGTCTGGGTCCATGCCGTAATTGCTTGGCACTCTTCTCAAATCCAGAACTACATCTTTAAGCAACTTTCGTCAAGTTACACTAAATAACTTTCAAAACTTGTATTCATTTTTCCTACCATTTTTATTCCTATGAGCTTTGAAGAAAATAAATCTGGTTATATTCAGTTTGATGCTGTTGTGTAACCTAGTGTAGTGCATAAGCGGTCTTATCTGATGTTTCTAAAGTAGCAACGCTTATTTGCCATAATTAAGCGATCAATCATTATATACTGTCTAATTCAAGGATTTAAATGAATAAAAGCAAAACATGCTGAACGTCAAGAAGTGTTGCTGAATTCTATTTGAGTATAAACAGTTATACGAATCTTGGAGGGTCAAAATGCAAGAAAAGCTCCAATTTTTCTACCATACATTATTAAATATGTTTATTCCTTATCCTGTTCTCAAAATCCACATGAACTACAGCAAATGTTTTTTTTTAAATTGGCAGCACTGCAGCAGTTCTCTACAATTGAAGGACTTTAACCAGGACTAACTTTTAACTACGATTGCATGTTAGACTCGTACTCTATCAACTCCAAGCTAGACCGACATTCCATAGCCTAGGGGTAAAAGAAGCGTACAATTGTTAGACCAGCACGATATAGAAATTCTGTTTAGAGAATAATTTTGCTCATCCCCGCTTCGTCCTTCAACAGCAAGGTTATGTTTCCGTCTTCTGTTAGCTACGGTAGCAATAATCTTCCATTTGTAAACCTATTTGACTGGAATATTCTGAATTATGGTGAATTTTAGTTAGTAGAAATTTATCGCCTGGGACGTTGGCCCCACCATTTTGCTGCCTGAACTCTTCTTTTTCATCGGGGAAATGCAGCTAACTGAGAGTCTGGCTGTTACGACCTATTTAAATTGGAAATTTTAACAGGATTAAAAACAAATGCCATTTTTTACAGGTGATCAGTGGTTCTGCAAAGGGTAAATTATATAATAATGCGTACTGCATATTTTACAGTTTAATATTATTCAGATATTTTTCAGGTATCAGGAGTTGAAATCTTAAAGTAGTGCCTTCTATATACTAGCGGAATAAATTGTGGATAATTATTACATTGCGTAGTTAAATGTGACGCACAAATAACAACCCCATCGTACCAGTGCTCTATTTCTAGTGAGCCATCCTATTGGATCGATAAATTTCTACATTTAATTATTAAAAAGTGTATATTAGCCGAAGATTTGCATGAAAATTTATTAAACATTTTATTCTGAAATTGAATGGAATGTTGCTGAATTTATGAACTTTATCTGGCTATTTATAACCTTCTCATTATTATAAAGAAATGGATTATTACCATTTTCTAAAGGATTGAACGTTCCTACATTCAACTTGTATTAGAAAAGGAAAAATCTTAATACAATTAACGGAATGAAGTACGAAGGAATGATACAATATAAATAATTTTCAAACAGAACATACAATACAGCCTAATAATGCAATGATACTTTGAAAAATAGAATATAACTGAAACTGATTTCACAAAAATTCCCTAGGGGGGAACTTAGACTGATATTGTGAGAAAATAGGACCAATACAAGTAAGCATTTTCCCATAGGATTAATAAATGCTGTTAGTGCAAAGAAATTTGTCATACTTACTTTAGAGTTACCCACTCCACTGTTCATTTAATAATACTTAGTTGACTGGCGCATTGTAATCTGCAGGATCTACTAAGTGGCATTAAACGTTATGGCGTTCAAACACAGTCGCACCTCAGGGAATTGTCAAAACTCTTGTCAGCTAAACTTATGAGTTCACTTGTCACCAGGTTTTAGATCTGATGCATTTAGATGTATAATAAAAGACACTAATCTTCATTTCAGTGGTTCATTTGATTGACTCAATTTAAGGTAATTTTAGGAGACTCTTTCTGTTAAGGAAATGAAAAAATCAGGTTACTCGGACTCGGTTGCAGAACGAAGATATAAGAGGCATTAAACACGGTTATTTTGAGTAAAATTGCGCAAATTCTCTTTAAATCTACGGAATTTTACATATAAAATTATTCCATTTTCTTTATGAGAGTTTCTAATTCATTGCATAAGTTTATAAATAAAAAGTGAGCAGCAAACATAGGCCCCTACCTCAAAGCATAATCTAGTGGGAGACTATGCAAACAAATTTCCAGCTATCATAATGCTTACGATATAAAAAATCTATGAATCGAAATTGAATTGAACAAGCATAGTTCATTTACTGGTGTGTAAGCCCCATGAGAACAATATAGGAATATATTCATATGCAAGATTCACTCTATTATACAAATGGATAGTGACTATTTTTAATTATTTAATCAAACGATTTATAAATATTCGTATGTAATAACATCGGTAGCTGCATATAGGTGGAGATGCTTTAACGACTACAAATGGTAAAGTAAGAGCTCCCGTGATACTTAAATTTGGTGTGGATAAAAAACACTTAATAGCAGCACCTTTTACTAAATAACACTGAGCGTTTTTATATTCCCAGTTATTCCGGAATATCGAAGATACCACACAATAGGTGTAGCATGTTTTCTTAATGATTAGTTTATAATGAAATCACACGAATTATTAATAACCCTCACCCTGCCGCACGGTATGGTCTTTTAACTCCGAAAATTCCCACTTCGAATCGGCAATTGTATCGCCCCCAGTACCATTATTCTCCGCAATATGTTGTAAAATATCAAGTTAGTAACACGACTCGAATCTTTCGCAAGCTACACCCCACATGAAGGCATGAGATGAAGTAGTATCGATTAATTTCTTTGCCTTTGAGATTAGTAGTAGCTACAACGTACTTTTCAAGGTGGGGTATAAACGTAGTGGATTGCAGTGGGGAACACAGCTAGTGAATGAAACGTGCAGTGTCTATCTTCATACCATGAAAAATACAGCTGTTTGCAGCGCTGACAAAATCAATTTATTGGTGATAGGTTTAGATTTGCTTTAGACATAAAATGCCAGCAACTAAAACGGATAGTGCCACACCTATTTAGTCTTCTCGGAATTATGCAGACGTAGACAATTATGCGACTTAACCTTTTCATCCAAACACCATTGTCCACTGTTACTACAGATAATAAGCACTAGAAGCTCTATCTCGGCTTTTCCCATGCATGTCAAGTTAATGTTAGCGTTTTTGTTGAAAAAGACAATATTTTTTTCAGCAACTATCGTTTTACTCGTCAATACTCTGTAAATCCGAAATGGTATATACTGCTTGCAATGCTTGGTGTGAATGATTTTTTAATCAAATGAAATATGGCAGAAATTCAACATAAAATAATAACTTAGTTTATAGATAAAGTATATCCTTAATGTTTATTATTGGGGTCATATGAATAGTCATAGAACATAGATTTGATGTGAAAGACTGTCTACATTTCTCGATCGGAACGTGTGGAACACTTAAAAGGGTACATTTTTTATAATCTCGTGCCAGAAAGAATAACCTCCAGCTGGGATGATGGAGTTTGTGAAATTACGTATGAAATTGAAAAGTGGCAAGGAAAGAAGTGAAAAGCATAAATGACGTTTGGAATATAATGTTTAATGTATAGGAATAAAAAACAGAGAAAGCTCTATCATTCGAAAATATTTTTTTATGGAAAAGGTTGTCTTATTAGATCCAAAGTGATCGAGTTTTTATGAGCACATTTTTTCTATCCCTAGAAATTTCAATTATATGCAGACAAATAAATGCAACCGAACTAGACCAAACATTAAGTGTTTATCGAAAAAGCGACTGCAAAAAATTCTAGAATGAATAAAC
>JAUOZQ010000557.1:0-31824 GCA_030710315.1 Anomotaenia brevis
TTGTGCCAGCGGCCCTGGAGGAGGTGACTGCACTCACCGCGGCTCCCGAAATCACTGTAGAGCTCCTCAATCAACACCCAGAATAGGACCCAGGTTCCACAAGACCGTTCTTCGACGGAGCTGCAGCACCAATGTCTCGCGCTCATTCCCCACTCAGTCCCTGTGTCCATCGAGACAGCTCGATTAAAGCCGCCCACATTACAGACGTTGCGTCTGAATGGGAGATGTGTCGGATGCTTTGTAGGTGATTTGTGTGCTTAGTCAATGCTCGCCTGCAACTTAGGCCAACTTGTGTGAGAGTTCTGGTGGATTCCATTGTCCGCTTTATCACTTCTGCATGGCTCACGTGACGCTGAGCACTGGAGAGCATCATTCCATGTCGAAGCTTCGACGTAAATACCGGCTCCAAGAAACAGGTTCAGGCGTACTTCGGTGCTTGCTTTACATTCTTCGTACTTCCAGTTTAACCATGTTTATATTTTTTTAGTACAAAAATTATAATAAAGAAATATATTAAAATAACGAAATATAATAATAATTCAGCTAACTAAACTATTTATAAAAAAATTTGTCACAATTCCCTCGAGGTTAAAGCATTATTTTTTAAACGGTAACGACAAAAACAAGAGAAATATATTCTTATTTAATACTAAACCATAATACTAATTTTCATCAAATAAGGGTGATTGTAGGGTTTTCTTAAAATTCCCTACTTTGCATCTTGAAGTGACAAGGCGGGCGATTCATTTCAAACCGAACTACGCTTTTTGTGGTTGAGGACAGCTCCTCCGAGTAGCGATCAGCAAGTGGGTTTCATGAAGTGATTGCACCTGTTTTCCTACTTTTGTTTCGTTGTTTTTATTTTGGTAAAAACGAGTTTTCAATGATTTTGCTTGGTGTTTGTAGGTGTTGTCTCCCTTCCATAAGGTGACGTCGCAAGATCCACAACTTCTGCAATCCTCGGAAGCAATTGAATCAGTTCTCGAAGGTAATTGCAGATTTCTCTTATTTCTGCTTACGAATATTCATCCTTGTATATAACGCGTTCAAACTAACTGGACCACGGAAGGTTAAGAACGTAATCCGAACTTCGCAATTCCAAGTTGAGGTGATTCGAGTTTGTATGGCTCGAACTGGGGGTTCATTGGCGGCCATGCAGTGTCTCACCTTGAGTTTGGGTGTGTGAGTTGTGGTTGTGCTGTCAATGGGAGTAGAGAGAAGAGCAAGGACCGCTGGACGGAAGGAGCATAATTCGGCGTTAGACGACATAGACGACATCGAGAGAAGCGTGAATGGCATCCATTAAACTTGTTTAGATAGGAGGGCTGAGAGAAGTCGTATGCACCGCGGTGCTAACCAGACCAAATGGAGCTTTCAGGCCGATTAAGGACGTATTCGGGATTCGTTAGTGAAAATCTGTGCCCATAGTAAGAAGGATAGAGGAGCCAAATCGATGCTTGGCTTGTAGAGATGCTGATGAGAAGTGGGGAAATGCGTGATCTGCATGAAGTGCGCTAGTGCAAACTGCTCAATTGTGCTATGTGCGTGTTGGGCACTAACCAGGCCACCACGTCTAACTGGCATCGGAGCGAACGGCTGAGAATATGTAATTTCTAAGTGAAGTACTCTATTCGATTTGGCCTTGAGGCTTGTCAGGGAATGCTTGTGACAACTGTACAAGGGCGTGGTAACGAGGGAGAAATTGCTAACGAGAAGCCGTTTCTTCTCCAGTGCCATGGAAAGTCACCCCAAATTGCCTGCATCAGAAGTGCTTGAAAATGCCCACGCCGGCGATGCGTGTCTTGATTACCAGCGACATCTGAGGGAGATGGGAAAATACCTTGATCTCGACATCGAGGTTCAGATAGCAGGAGGCGGAGTGATTCGGGCACACCGGTGGGTGGTAGAGGCGCGGTTCCCGGTACTGCGGAAGCTGTTTTGCGACAATCTGAGGAGCCAACGAATCAACTTGAGTCGTTACTCTACCGAGTAGGTTGTGTTTGTACTTGCGCCATTGCAAAACCACACTCTGTCTCTATTATATGGCATTCACCGTGCAATGCCTGGTAAAATTGTTAGGGCTGTCGAAGCTGTCATCGACTACGCCTACGGAACACAATTGCAGGTGACTGAGGACACTGTCCTGAAGTTACTTCTGTTGGGACAGAACCTCAACTGTGGCGAGATAGTTGAGTGGTGCAGAAGCTTCATCTGTCCACGGTAAGTCGCCTTTTCCCATCCCACGATGCATTCTAGACACATAGGTTCTAGTAGATTCTAGCAATAGAGGTTGTACGCAGAACTGCGAGTGTATTTCCATCTTATTGCTGAAATGGATCTCAGTAAAATGTCTTTTATTCATTTTGAAATAGATTTTTGTGATAAAATGTTGGATTATTGCAGTAGTGCATAAGTAGTAGTTGGGTGAAGGAGAATAGAGAAAGCGAGGGTAGCGCATGCCTTGAACACAGACATCTGGTGTTTCTAAAGCATCAGTGAAGCGAATGTGCGAGAAATGTGGAAGACGGCGAATTGGAGTTCGGATGAGGAGCTGTTGCGGGCCTGCGTTCCCACGATGATGGCGCACTTTGCCAGGGCTCCAATCGAGCCTCTCCTGCTGGAGGTGACCCAGGCACCGGGTTTGTGGTGTCTTCTGTCCGACGAGAGATCCGGTGGGCTGTCAGCTCTTTCCAAGGTCTCCGCTGTCGCCGCGTGGGTGAACGCAGCGCCAGACATGGAGATGCAGCAGCTGCGCACGGACGCCTTCCCTGACCTCGTGGCTCTCATCAACTTCGAAGGCGTCTCCCCCAGTGAAATGGCCGATTTCTTTTTCGACGAAACCTTCCTTGCCATGCCCGCATCCAGCAAGTGAGTTGATCATAGACGCGTCTCCTCTTCTCTTTATTTCTGTGGAACTACATGACAGTAACAATTTCTAAAATACAAAGAACGAGCTGAGATTGGTGTGTGTGTGGATGTAGCTAACAGAACAGGTGAAATTGGCTTCTTTGTCAATTGCAGGGACGTGTTGCGTTCGCAAATGAGGAGGGCGATGGCTGTGCCAAGCACTTCTCGTGCCGTCCCAAGGTTCGTCACACACGCAAACCCACACACTGACCCACATTAACACCAAGTCTCACATTCTAACTGCCGTTCTCACAGGAGCCACTTTTGCTTAACCCAAATTGACAGAATTCTCCTCATCTTGCCTGGACGAAAGCCGAGTGAGCCAACTCATCAGTAGAGACACTGACGCGCATATGATGTTATCCCCTTCAATGCGAATGTATAGCTTTGTTTAAAAGTGGAAACTAGTCTAGACGAAAGCGAGCATCTTGCGGAATAAAAGAGTAAAAAAGTGAACATTAACCTTTTGGTATTTTTCATATTTAATTTAGTAGAAATGAGCTTCAACCCACATCGGCAGGTAGTGGATTGAGGTGAGCTTGGAATTCGCATTTGATTGCCTTGAATTAGTCATGTGATTCAACAATTGAGGTCCTTGTTTGAGTTTTCAGGAGAGATGACACTTTTTGGGCTGTCGACTGGAAGAGAACAAAGATAGTTGTCACAAGAGTAACACTGAAGCCCCTTCGGTGTGATGTGAGGATCAATTTCGAAGTCCGACTTGGGTCTTGTTTTACATGTCATGCTGGTGAGTCTCTGGGTAGAGCTGACAGTTGCATTCGCGTAGGTCAAATCTACGTTGCCGGAGGTGAAATGAATACCACAATGCTTGATACATTTGAAAGTAGAGACCCGGCGAAGGGACAGCGCGCGTCCCTTCCGCCCATGACAGTTACTCGGAAGTGCCACGCTTGTGTCGCGACTGACAGGTTTCTGTACGTGCTCGGAGGATGTAATGAGGTCGAAGGCCTTCTTTCGTCTTGTGAAAGGTATAGTTGGGCACTGGGCAGGCAAGTGGAGTAGCTTTAATTCAACCTCACGGGCTTTTATCCAGTTTGAACTCTGAAATCGGTACTCGTTGCAGGTGGGAGAGGATCCCGGCCATGCACGTAGGACGAGTGCGGCATGCGGCTGTGCGAGTTCCTGGATCCGGAATTCTTGCAATTGGTGGTTTGAACAAAAGTTCGTTAGATGAAGTTGAGCTTCTGCAGCTCAACGGTGAAGCCGAAGATGTCACTTCGTGGCTACCAATGGCGCCGATGCTTCGAGGTAGAGAATATCCTTCTGCCTGCTACTGCGGAAGTTCTGTCTTCGTTTGTAGTTCAATCAGCAATGAACTCGATTTTGAAAGACTTGACATGACAGCCGGAGCGACGGGGCAATGGACGCGAATTGCATGCAAATTCACTTTCACGGAGGATCGTTGGCTCCTCCTACTGCCACTGAATGGATCCCTGTGGATCATAGGTGAGTCGCTTGCACCCTATTTCTTTTACTCTGTTCAGGTAACATCTCTCTTATGCCATCTAGTCAGCTCGTGATTCACATTGAGTTTCTCTATGAGAAATGGCATTTGCTCCATCTTTCAACAGTTCGATTTCAACAATAATGCACCCATTTTCATTTAGATGAATATGGTGGAATGTACGAGGTGGAGTTGGCGGAGGATGCACGGGTAAGTGGATTGCGCAGAAGCCTCAGAGTGGCAGAGAAGTTTCGCGGTGGTGGTGGCAGAACGCCGAGAACGTGCCTGAGGACGCGCGACTGTGGCTTGTCTTCTGCGTGTCTCTGTGCCCCGAGGCCACTTTTGCCCATTTTTCATATTTTTCTTTAACACATCGCCTATTTACATTTGTTTTTTCATACAAAGGGTGAAATCACGGACTGTAGGGTGAAGAAAAGGAATCAAATTGAGGGCATTTCGCGTGACAACATCATATTCAAGGTGTTTAGTGCATAAGTGATTCAAAATAAAGGTTTTGTAAATATGATTTGGGTTTCTGCGCCTTCAATCTCTGCATCCGCCATTGTGCTATTTGTGAAATCATTCGAAATTGGAAACTCCTAAGTTTCAAACGGCTTCCCATGTATCAGGGCTTCTAGGTATTGGCTTTTTAAAAAGTCTTTATTTTGCTCCTTCCTTATTTCATACGAAATTTCATTTAAAATACGCAAATTTTCGGAAAAAGTGCTTCTGATAACCTGTTTTGAAAGGTGCCAAAATGATTTATTATTCAATAAATCATCCGATATCAGAAAGCAAGAGTGCTTATAAGCCCTATTTTGCCTGCATTTTTATATAAAAATTTGAAGTAGAACAAATTGTACTTTTACTTATTCTTTCGCATTCACTATACTATAATATTTGTTCAATATATACTCAAAAATTCTGTAAATATGTTATTCTACCTGGAAGTTTCCAGCTTTCTAATAAATAACCTAAGAACATTTCCCGAATTTGATAAAGCGTGATTATGCGAGTCAGTGGTTAGACGAGTTCTGCGCACTGCCGGTCGGTGAGCATGAAGTCTCTCGCCTGATATGAGCCGTGGAAGTCGATGGCTTCGGCAATAAGCACAATACACAAAGAAGTCAAAGACTCCACTTTTGTTTGCAAACCGTTCGACAAAGTGAGCGGCAAGGAGATCACGCGGTGTTTAAACACCTCCTAAGACTAGAATCCCATTCGGATGTAAGTGGGGCAACCCAGCTATCAACCACCACTAGACACCGACCCACTCGACGCGACATCTCAGCCTACGTTTGTGTGCCCATCCACGTTGCATAAATGTGAAAAATGATCGAATGATTACCACCTCCTCAGTTGCTCCTCCGTTTTCGTTCCATCTTATTTCCAACATTCGTCACAATCCCCCAGTTCTGCTACTTGCCTTTCTTCGAGGGAGAGGCAACAGTCGGAGGGGTGTAGGGATTTTGTCGCAGATGCGCTCAACCATCCAATGGCATTAGGAGGAGAGGCTTACAAATCGGAGACACCATTGAGTCGATAGAGGCAATCACTCCCACAACTCGTCGAACGCAGATCCTTCAGCCGGGCTCAGTGCACCTCATCAAGTCGATTCACCAAGATACTGATCATGTAGTTTTCAAGAACTGTGCTTTCCGGAGGGCAACAACGCCATATTCCTAGATGATATTGCAGTTTGAGCATCTCATCAGACCAGCACCAACACCACCACGTTGCCAAGACCACCTCAAACTCGTCACTGAGGAGCGTTTGTGTCCGATTTTAGAGATTTTCAAGTAAGAAGTCGATTTCCGCTGTCGCCGTCGCCGCCTCCAAAAGAACTGTGGAAGACTTGCCTAAACAGCCTTTAGACCTAACAATTCACATGTCTTATGAAAAAATGCTTCGAAGAATCGAGGTTGATTCTTGCCACACAAAAATACATTTTGTTGATTTTTCAATGTGTTTCCACTATTTTGTCCCACCGATGCATATAAACAGAATCCTCGTATATTGAAACTTTTGAGCTAACTAGAATAATCCTCCTGATCATTAGTCGAGTCAGTCCCTGGGTGCCGCTACATCTTTGACAGATAGGCGCACGTTTGCCCTTGTCGGTGAGATGTGCTGCTCATTAAATTCGACCGGTATCTCCTCGCAGCAACCCATTTACTTGCATGCCTGCCACTGCGTTAGTTAACGAATGGAACTTGGGCTCGTTCAATTGGTGTTCCCCTCAGGTAGCACTGCTGAGATATTCGATTGAGAGTCTTTGTACTGAGTGCTTTCGTAGTTCGAACAGCCATCGGGCACCGTCGCGGAATCCTTCGTCTTTCGATTGAGTGAGTGCGGCAGCCTTTTGTTCTTGTCTTCAAGGTGGATGAAGTTGTGGAATCTGAAATGTTGCAGGGCTCAGATAAGCATAAACGCGTTATATATTTCCGGTTGCAAAAAAAAACAAATAAAGGCCATGGAAATCTCCACCTCGGAAAGCACTTCGTCAAGCCAAACACGAATAAGTTGGCCATTTCGAACACTCTAAGCCCGTTTGTTTAATATAAAACACAAAATTATTAACCACATCGTTTGACACTTGAAACGACACTACAATAATCAATGGTGGATGCAGAGACCGAAGGCACAGCAATTGAAATCATATTTATTATGGATCATTTAAGCATTGAACGTTTTTCGCGCGAGAAGCCCTCAATTTGATTCCTTTTGGTCACTCTGTAGTCCGTGATTTCAACCTTTGTAGGAAAAAACAAATGTAAATATGCGATGTGTTAAAGAAAAATATGAAAAATGGGCAAGTGGCCTCGGGGCACAGAGACACGCAGAAGACACGCCACAGTCGCGCGTCCTCAGGCAGGTGCCCGGCGTTCTGCCACAACCACCACCGCGAAACTTCTCTGGCACTCCGAGGCTTCTGCGCAATCCACTTACCCGTGCATCCTCCGCCAACTCCACCTCGTACATCCCACCATGGCTACCTAAATGAATATGGTTGTATTATTGTTGAAATGGAACTGTTGAACGGAGTTATTTTTTATCCGTATAGATTTAAAGAAATAAGGTGCAAGCGAATCACCTATGATCCACAGGGATTCATTCAGTGGCAGTAAGTAGTGCCAAGGATCCTCTGTGAAAGTGAATATGTTTGCGATTCGCGTCCATTGCCCCGTCACTCCGGCTGTCATATCAAGACATTCAAGATCGAATTAATTGCTACCTGCACTGCAAGCGAAGACAGAACCTCTGAAATAGCAGGCAGAAGGCCACCGTCTCTCTCGAAGCATCGGCTCCACTGGTCGCCACGAAGTGACATCTTCGAATTCACCGTTGGGCTGCAGAATCTCAACTTCATCTAATGATTTGTCGTTCCAACCACCGATTGCGAGGAGTCCGAATCCAGGAACTCGCACTGCCGCATGAGAGCGTCGCCCTACGTGTAGAGACCTCTTTGCTGGATCCGCAATGTCTCGTTTTTTAGACTTATTCGTACGATATTTCCGGTGAGAATCTGGATCGACACAGAACTGAACGGAACAAACCAGAAAGGGTGACTAGAAGGACACGATAAATCCACAAAATGCGTGTTCAGGTCGGCCAGAACATCGCTGTCGTTGTTGTAGGGAGTGAGTGAGAATCGAAAGGACGTGGTGAGTACACAAGCGGGTGGCAAGGAGAGGATGAGCAGAACTTGGATAAGACGAGGAGGAGTCATTG
Source organism: Anomotaenia brevis (assembly GCA_030710315.1). Taxonomy (NCBI): domain Eukaryota; kingdom Metazoa; phylum Platyhelminthes; class Cestoda; order Cyclophyllidea; family Dilepididae; genus Anomotaenia; species Anomotaenia brevis. Next base: position 8,105 of record JAUOZQ010000557.1, read on the forward strand.
ACCTGTCGGAGTGTCACACCGGTGCACGACCTGAGAGAACGACGCATGTGATATTTTGAAGAGCGTGCGCGCGAACCCTGTGTCAGCAGCACCTCTTCGCAGCGCTCTCTCCGCGTCTGATTGGCCCACTGGTTCAGGTGTGCTAGCCAATCAAAAAGTGGAATGATCGGACACTCCTACCATTGTGGATGCCCTTTATTTGAAAATGTCTTCTTGTCAATTTGGAGCAGTAGAATGCATCATAAATGCTTATATTTTTCGTAACCACAAGATAGAATTTATTTTCGATTGATTTATTCAAACAGATCTTGGCAACAAATTATCATGCTAATTTATTTCTATGTAGATTTCAGTGAAAGTCAGGCAGGGGGGCAGTTTTCGTACAGATGGTGGTTCAGAAAAATGCAACTTATCACAAAAAACGGTTTTTATTCAAAACGAGAGGTGAGAGAAATGGAAAGCGAAATGCCTGCAAATCAGTGACTGGATACCTTAAGTGATTAACACGTCTCGCTATAACACCAGGTGTCCACCTTGATAACAGGATTGCGATAATATAGTTCTATTCTTTCTGTTCCTAAAATGGTATCAGCTGAAATTGCTGATATCTACTTGACTCCGCATTAGAGAAGCAATGTTTTATCAGTATTAGAACCGGATGTTCCTGTTACATTCGCCTTTCATTTCAGTTCGAGTCAGTTCTTTACTAGGTAAATTATACACCGGCACTCCAATTAAAGCATTGGTAGAAAAGCACAGAGCGCTACGCACAACAACTTAGTAGTCATATGATGGAGTTGTCGCATTTCGGAATTGCTAATAACCCTAACATCACCGCAGGGAAACACGAAGTTTTCAAATTCATTAACTAATCCTTCCGTAATTTCTATTGCTTCGTATTTCAGCAACTGCAAAAACAAGATATCGAAGAGACTGCTTGCAATTAACTAATAGAAAATAGGATAAATCATTTGTAACAGTTTATCTTTAAGTACCAATAAATGAAAAAAATTCTGGTCAAAATTAGGATTTCTTTGATTTTTCGAAGACATTTGCATTAATTCTCCATTTTTTATGCGTAGGTGAAAAAATTGGTTTGATTTACTTTCAGGCTTCCCAATACTTAAATAGGACTAAAAAACTTAATGAAGATTTTTTTGTTTTATACGTCTTTTCTGTGCCTTTGCTGATAACTTGAACCTTTTTTGTGTATTTCAATGGCATTTTTGAGTTGTTTTACTGCACAAATTTTCATTACAAACGGTGCAGATGCTTTTATTTCAAATTATTGTTTCACCAATATTACTGACGAATCAACAAAAAAGAGATAAGGTTTGATAAAGCGCATTTAGAAAATATTTTCGGCAATTTCGCTATAAGCCAACAATCTTGTTAAATCATAGCAGCAGTTCATCAACATGTGCGTTCATTTACTACTGAAATCCTGCTAGTAGTCTTGATGCCTTCAACAAAGCATCTTTTATTTAACTTGCTTAGTTGGTTTCTTTATGGTGATTTTCATTGGTTGTCAAGAAGAAGATAACTTGTGGGGATGTGATAATAAGTGAAGTGATAATTCAACCATAAAACGTTGTTGAATTCTTCCATTTGTAAAAATGCAGGTTTATTTCAGATAATGGTTATCGTTTTACATATGCGAGGATATATGAGTAGTTTGGTAGGTGCATTTGGATAAACCGTCAAATCAATCATCCCGCAGAAACGCCGTATTGCTTCTTTACTAATTTAAACGTTAAAGTAAATATAAAAACCTTCCAGGCATCGTAAAGTTTAATTTCTCCATATATATGTAAAACCTGATAGGAAACGAAATCGCAATCAAACCACGTGGCTTCATCAGTGTAAACAGGAGAAGGGAAAAATAATATCTGTGTCAAGGGAGTCCCGAATTCACGGACCACAGACGTACTTATGTGAGTATTTCATATTAATTGCTAGGCTCTGACAGATTTTAACGTCTGCACTGATTTCACTGATTGATTAAAGCAGAATGCGTCGACTGTGCGTGACTTCTAACTGGCGGTTTTAAAAAACCTAATATTGTTTACCAAGAGAAATTTATGCAGACATTACAATTTAGGGAAATCTTCAGGTTTCCACAAAATGAAATTATGCCTTCAATGTATTTTTGAATCGTTTAATGCAACGTCTGATTTAAAAAGCCCTAGAGAGTAAAACGATCACCAGGGAGTCTTATTAATTATTTTCGTGAAGTGGATATTAACAAAATTATAAAATTCAGTCTTGTGAAAATAAAACTTTAATTGCTGTATGACTTAAATTGCACCAAAAGTCTAAACTGTATACAGAATGTAAAATTAACTCAGCACATGTTGAGTCTTTTGGGTTATGACATATAAAACCTTTTTATTTTTTAATACTTTAATGGAATTTAGTATTTGCTGTTTGTTAATGTGCTTTAATGTTTTAACGCTGTATTTTGCGCTTTTTCTAACCACTTTCCAATGTTCTGTTAGGAAAGTGTGTTAAAATTTGCAAATAATAAAAGGAATGGAAGCATTTGATGGTCTTTACTTTATATTTGCAATCTAAAGCCATTTAATAATTGAAATTAACTAAGTGGTCCAGATGATTGGTGCGCCAGCTTTAACGTTTCCTAATATCTTTTTGAAGGGCACGTCTTGGTAATAAGTTTTCTAGATATCGGGAAAACGAATTTTCCTCTGCAGCTCCTTTGGAATGTTCACACGTTCTTCATTAGTCGAATTCACGTTGAATATTTCATTAAACAGAAATATCTTTTCCTAAGTCTCCCTTGCAGTTAAGTTCCCAGTAAACCGAATACCAACTGACAAAATGAAGGCCTCTCCAGTCTTGATGTCTACCGCTTTTTTGGTTTTTCATTATAAAATAGTTCCCATGTCTGCAGGCTCTGAACAAGCTTATTCAATGCCATGATTAACCGAACCAGAGCTACAAGAGAGTAGGAGATGCAAAATCGTCTCCACCACATTGCGCAGTCCCAAATGTGACGTGTTTATCGTGGAAATTTCCATTGACAGCAAATATTCTTCATTTCATCGCGATTATTAGTTTACATTCTACGTTGCGACGTGTGCTCAAAGAGTGCTCGGAAGTGTGCAACCCTTTTTAAGTAATGTAGTTGTAAATTCAGATAAAAACGATGTTATAATTATGTTATGTTATGATTTGCATTGAGATAACTAATTAATCAACCACTGGGGCAATAATTTGGAGAATCAATAAAATCAGTTGCTGTTTAGGTCACATGGGGTTAAATAGAGTCGTCTAAACCCCTGAGTATTTGACCCTAGTCAGGACAGATTGAATCGGATTTAGGAGTCAATGTTTTAGGGTACATGTTTTGATTTCTTTATAATTTCTATTAAAACCATTATGAGGATTAAATGTTGAATATTGCGTTCATTGGCTATCCGCGAATTTTTAAGGTATCAAAGATATTTAATAATAGATTTAGTGCAAACATTACTTAATTTTGATTCGGGAGATAAATAAATGAAGCAAAACCTGTGGCAAGAGAAATACTCCTCTTACTTTTTCCTTTTTTTTCAAAACAGAAAAAAGATTTCCATTTGGAGTGTTAAATTCCAATTTATCTTATTGATAAAGCATTTAAACCCTTAAGCACGCTATATCTAATAACCACCTGTTTCTTGGTATTCAGTAAGCACAGAATTAAAAACTGAAAATTATTATTCAGAAGAATGCGAAATAATAAATATGAAGTAGATTTGCTAGAGGTTAAGGAACATTTGAGTTTATTGTTTATATCATTCTAGAAATGAATTTTTATATTTGAAAGAGCGCAGGTGATGGATATGGATTAGTGAATGTTGTAAAGCAAGAGAAGATCTTACACACGATTTCTCCATTTGAATTGGCATATCAACATTATTTTAAACAAAAATACAATATATTTACAACAATTTAGGCAGTGATGAAGCTGGAACCAACCCTTCGGATTGACTGCCTTGACAACAACTTCGCTTGTGTTTTGTGCTAGATGATACGTATGTAAAGACGATAATTTGAAGCTCATTGTTGCGGTGCCTGGGATATGTTGGCACGTCTTTCGCATGACAAATATCGTATTGCAAAAATATCGCTTAGACATATTAAATCAAATTTAACTCTAATAACCCCATCGAAAATATGTCAGGCAAGTTATATTTAATCAGTGTAATGTGAAGTGCACTAGATGCGCTATATTATATATAATTTAAAGCAAAGTAGACATATATATTTCCTACTTGTTTAATTGATGTCATCTTATAATAACAAAGCATTAATAGGAATAATTGCTGTTCATTGAATCACCCTTTTCGATTTGTTACTCAAAATATATGGCCTGGATTCTTATATTTGAGACAATAGAAATCACCATCATGAGCTCTTCCGAAGTCAACTCTGAGGATAACCAACCCCGATTGGTTACCAGTATGACTAGCACTGCAACAGCTATGTTAAACTTGATATGTTTGATTAGGGCGATTTCTTAGCCATGTATTAGTTCAGATCCATTGTCATCCTATCGACCACTGCGACGTAGCACTACATCCAAGGCCGGAAATTAGCCAGGACTACCATGGCGTGTTGCCACTAGATCTTTATCACACTTTGTCAGCATTCCATCCAAAGAAATTGTTTCACTCTCAACGTCGACGCGAATCAGTACGAGATCGTCGGAAAACTCATAAGAGCCCGTCACTTATGAGTTTTCATTCATATCAAAAAGCTTTCCAGATGATTACCATTAAGGCATTGAATTTACACCAAACACATCATAATATACACCTGTCGAAGCATGTTTGCCCATGGCATTACATATTTAAAGAAAATTAAGTGAGGTGTTTGCACTGATAAATCAGTTAATTAAATCTTCAAATCCTGACGAGTGTTAGAGTGAATTGCAGAACAACACAACGCATTTTTGAACTAAACCACGATTGGCTTCTACGAGTACGTCATTTTTCCGTTGCTTTTGGGAACACATCCTACTTTCATTGAATAAACCTGTTTATGAAAGATTGGGTAGTTTCGAATTGATATTTGATATTGTATTGTTTCATACAATCGCCGTATCCAAAACTACTTTTACTACGGCAACGTGCGACAAAGTCATGTTTCATTGAATATTAGTCATTCTTTGTCCATCTTGTTATAAAGACCTGAGATTGCAGATCAACTTGCAGAAAGGAGAGATAAGATGAGCAAAAATATATTCCAAATACTAAACACAACAGCAGTTGTTTTCAATTCCCAATTAATGTGGCTGTAGGATAGATAGAAACAGGCGCAAAACCAACTGCATATTCCTACCGATAACACAAAGCATACCTGATTCATTGATACTACTAACATTGGAGTCCCCAATAATCAATTGACTTATATAATTTTTATGAGTTCATGAAGGGAGAATTAGCATCCAAAAATACTAGAATCAAAGAGGAAGGTGTGGTTTGAGAAACTCGCATGTGGACGTCTAACCCTCTTGAAACAGATGTTCGGTTGAATTAGATGATTAGCTGCTTGAACCAGCTACAGGGAAAGATAATCACGTTGCTTTATGAGCTGATTGGTAATTAAGTCAATTTCTAGCCATGCAAATGTCTTTCCTCATCTTCGAAGACTCTGAAAAGTTTCTTAACCTGGGAAATGGGCTCCTGAAAATAAAACAATCTCGAGTATTTGGCATCTACTCCTCTGCATTCTCTCCAAATGAGTTTTAAATTACTTGCATAGTCATGGCATGGTCGCAAATGAGATAGATCCAGCCAAGATGGAAATTTCCTGGAAAAGCGATTCTTATTCTGCCAATCTAGTTGGTTTTAAGGAAATAATCATTCACTTTGAAGTGATACCAATTAATGCATAAATGTTACAAAGGTCATTTAAGGAGAGGTTGTTTCACAGCAAGTTTCACTTCAAAAAATGTTGGAGATCTTGGTTGAGAGGACATTTTTGCCTAAATTTTTCTCCAGCCTTGTTCTTCAGAATTCAAACAAATATTTTTTTGAAGTACATCGTTTTATGAGTCAGTCTTATTCTAATCAACAACCACGTATTGTGACAAACCAGATATTTTACTTACTTTAACAGCTGATTACGGCGTGATCGGACCTAATAACTGATAAAACTCGTCTGTTCAAACTGACTGCTAGGGAAATACTGTCAAAGAGAGTTGGCAATATATATGCGGAAACGACTGTTGAGAAGTTTTTGGTCAGCAACATCTCCTATGAGATGGCGCGGCGGATCTGCTTATCCTGCAAAAGCCAGTACCTTGTGGCATCGAATGGTGTTCATTACTCACTACGTGCTGTGATGGAAGCACTCCCTACCATTAAACTCAGAAAATCAATCTGTTTTATGCCCTTGTAGGCCTTCGAGTACTGGCAATACCCTTGATGTCTTTCCATTTTTTGTGCTCTCATCCCAAAGGTTTAATCATCGAAGCGAAGAAGATGAATGTTATTTTATGTTGGAGGTTTTGACAGTGAGGGTTGTAATCCAGATGACGGGGACATCTTCGTCTTTGAAGCCTATGAAGACTACGTCTATGGTGAATCACCCCTCAATTCTCAGAGGCTCACCATTGCGGAAGTAACGAGCGAAGAAGTTGCCAACTCAGGTGAGTTTCAATAACAAATCATTGACCTGAAGGCCGCTTCTTAAGTACCCGTAATTGCAAAGTTCTATTAACAAATTTTAACTGTAACGAAGCTAATGAGGTTTCGAAGTTTCACGTGGAAATTGTGACGAGTCTTCATGACCTCCATATAATCTAATATGGTCCCAGGTCAAGGTCATTTGTGGTAAGCCACGGCAATTTTTAACGGTAACCAGTCATGCTTACCCTAACTCTCCCACACTAACCGATGCGTTTCCTGCCTTTTAAAAATATGCTGGAAACGATTGTTGAAACTGTCAGGAACCACCTGCTCTTGGTGGGTTTGACAAACTCAGCGGTTTCCACTCAGTCGGCATAGAGAAGTTGGCATATTTTGTTGCTAACATTCACTAGTAATTGGTCGTAGCCTAGTCACACCGCTACGCCATGTTGTCTTTTCATTCTATTCAACGTTGTGACTTGCCCGTTTTGTTGCTCCACAACAATGAAGTCACATTTCTTCCCTCTCAACTCTCTAACCACGATAATATAAGAATTTAACCACTCAAAGTCACCGAGACCGCAGGTGCATAGAGGGCGAGTATGCCTGTGAGTCCGCCTTGGACGAATTCTTCGCTTACGTCTTCGAGAGCGTAGAGGAATACTGGTTTTCGCCAGTGCCAGACTATGATAGTCCTGCATTACATTTTGCCGAGCGAGATGGGCATGTTTCTTATCCAAGGACTGGATGTTCACAAAATAGACTCGGTTAGGGTTTTTGACAAGCTAAGAAGATCCTAAATCTTCCATCCACTTAACAACTACAACTGCAACGAACATTACTTTTCCGATAGACACTTTAGACAAGGATTTTCGGATTTTGAGTGACTGAAGGCTGTCGAATCAAGGAATAATTGGTTTGGTATCCTAATCCAACTGGTTGCTCACCCGTGGATCAACAGATTCTATCGGGAAAATGAAGAGGAATCTCTTCCGCTATTATTTTTGTAAAGCCAACGTAAAAATGTACCTTGATGAATCAACTTTTGTTCAATGAATACAATAAAACGTGTCAATAATTACTGTTTAAAACAGGTCAGAATCATTGTTAGGTGTTTTATGATATTAGGCGAGGAAGGAATGTTAACTGGCGCATATTAGAAACCAAAATCGATTTATCATTGGACTCACTCAATTTGTTGTTTTTCATTTGAATGAGTAGCATCTTGCTAGTGCTGGAGCTAGCGTGACACTGCTTGCATTTAACTAAAAGCTAAGCGTACCCCTAGCAAAATGTTTCACCATACTGCAATTTCAACTCCGTTAAGGGAACCAAAGTTTTATGTTCCGCCACTGCTTTGATGCATCTCACGAACTAATGAATGCGGACTAAATAACCCCACGTTATGACCTAAGATGACCCAGAGACCTATGTGTGCGCTCTCACCAGTCTGCATGTACTGCAGTGATTTCCACCAAAAGCAGATGTCGTGTTGTTGCTGGTTCCTCCTCGAAATGAACTAGTGGGAATCACATGACTTCACGAACTGGAGTGAAATTATGACGTAAAATTTTACCCATTAAAAATGTCATTCCTTCCATTAGCATACAAAATATTGGCAATTTTACCATTTCGCTGTTGGAGTAGCACTTGGGTTATACTTTGTCGACAATAAAAAACTACGGTTTCCATTGTTGAGATGGTACATTTGGTCTGCTTATTAATTTATTTACGAGTTTAGGGAAAAACCAAACCGATTTTAGAAGACAAAAGTGCTAAAACTGCGTATTTATGAAACGAAAGTTCTATAAATCCTGCGAAGAAGGCGTTCGTACAATGAGGTCATACTGAAATCGATCCCTTAGTTGAGTTTTGTCGGAACAGTCTCTAAATTCCCGTCAGCTTTTGGTATTCCTGGTCTTCAAAGCGACTGGGATGAGTTTTAAATCCATTTTTTATTACAGTGTACATTCTAGTACCAGTACCATACACTTCTTCCATGATCACTATAAGTAGTGTTCATTGTCATTTGATTGTTTTTCTGAAAATTTTGCATTCGACGTTATTTGAAATTATCATTCCCCTCGATAATTTTCTCACTATTAACAATTAACATTAGCCATCGATACCTCAAGATTCCTGTCGTATTTCAAAATGAACGCAGATTCTTACAATATTGGAAGGCTCCATTTCAAGCCATTGTCATTCAGACATGCAACTGTTTCTCCCGAGTCATGCCTGACCTCAGAAGACACAGTGACCTCTGTGTGTGCCCTCACTAGTCTGGCACTGCTTCAAGAATGGAAAAGTAGATGATTTCACAAAAGGGACTGAAATTCACATTTCTCCTACTAATGATCAATTTTGCCCCCATTTTGGCAACGAATAATCCGCCGAAACCATTGTGCTAAATATAACCCTACATTTAAAATTTTCTATGCTATGACAACTTAGTTGGAGTTCTTTCAGGGACTTCTCTTGACAAAAATCGCAGAAACCTTTGCTCTACATGAACAAAAAGGAACGCAATATGAGGTAACACTAGGGGATTAGGGTAGATTCTATTCCCTGTTAGTACCGAGTAATTGCGAACTCAAAAACTTATATTTTAGTTGATCTTTAGACACTAAAGAGCACAGTGTAGCCAAAAGATAACTCAAAATTATTCTATTGCGTAATAAGAATAGCTTCTCAAAACCACAATCGCTTAACTGACCTAAAAACCGGTTTTTATATTTGAAAATCAAAGAGATTATGAAAATCAGACGAAAGTGAAAGACCCTCCTGTATTCAGAACCCAACCATTTTAAAAATTACCAAAAGACTGTAATTATATAGAAGTCCATATTTTACTTAGTTCCATCAGAAAGCATCAATAGCTTAAATCAGTACTTCAGTAACTTTACAAAATCAACAACGAAGTTATGTGAAATTGCTTCAAAGCAAAAGCTCCTTTGTGGCATTGATTATGAAACAAAAATGTTCGTTGTTTCCACTATTTAGTCCTACCCTTGTAATATAAATATCAAATATTTACGACTTTTCCACTTATAAATTATTCGATTTCTAAAACTACAATCTTGGATGAAGTTCTGCAATTACATTAGCCATTTCTAGGATAGAAATATCAGAAATTATGTTATTTTAATAGCAACATATTTTTGAACTCTAGCTAAATTCTCTTATTCACGAGGGGGAACCATTTGTAGCTAGTAAAACAGGTGACAAGGAACGCTTTCACAAAGCACTCCATTTTGACAGTTCAGTCTTGCTACTGTGTTTTTCTCCTTCAATTGATGACACTCGATAAGGTGGATGAAATTCCAGGGATCTTCTCCTGCCCTGCAATCCATAGAAAAATGGTGATTCGAAGCCCACAAATTATCCTATACTCGTGAAAATTGGTCCAGATTCTAACTCATCCCCCTGCTAACTTTGTAAGAACGACACCTACGCTTTCATGGTGGGCGATTCGATTCGCAAATCTCGCTGCTTCTCGACATTCGAAGAGCCACAAATCAGGCCAACGAAATTCGCTTTTTACAACGCCGCGTACGACTGTCCAAGCCCTGCACTCCCTTCTCGCGGAAACAAGTTAGTTTCTCAAGACGCTGATAAAACAATGGCAACACTTTGCGTGGCGTCGAAACTCCGGGGTAGAATCCTGCTCAGGCTTGCTTAAAGTCTATTCTTACTTACCCTCAAAAGCACTCAATATCGTGGGGAGCACATGTTTTGTAGAGAAGCACAATTTGGCAGTTCCGTTCCTCCTATGATTTCTACTTTTTCTAAGGAGGCCTGGCTTTTTTTCTCCCAGTTCCAATACATTGCGAACATGACGAAATCCTACCTGGTTACTACATCGTAACACTTATCCACTTATCTAGCTTGAATCCGTTCTTGAAATCGTGTAAACGCACTCTCAGTGCTTGCAGTTCGAAGCTAGCCCCTTCAATCTAGTTTCTACCAGCGATCTAACGAATATTATCTGGAAAGTAGGGGTATGGAGATCTGGAGTATGGATTCTGAAGTCTCGAAACGTTTCTGAGTCTTCTGGTGATTGGCTGCTTCAACAATTCTACAGTTTACGCACTAAGTAGTTTCTTCGTAGACACACGCAAGTCATTCTGTTTATAATCCTAAGCATTTCCCTTTCAGGCACCCGTCTGATAAGCAACACAAATGGTACCGACGACAGTAACGGTGGCGGTGCTGCACCCTCACTTGTCCCTCCAACCACCACTAACAGCGACAACACTGCTGATCCCGCGGTGCCTAAAGTCTCCGTCATGAAACCCGCCGTGCACTCTGGTGGCTTCCTCCTGGCTGAGCTGACGCCCATCGCCATGGCAAATTTTCGCGCCGCACCGCCTCCGCCTGCAACGGGGCTCGCGGGGGTCGCAGAAGGGGCCACAAGGGTGGAACGGAAGCCTATGCTCGCTCCGCCCAAGGCGGTGACCTCACCTAGCGGTGGCGATACTGACGATGGAGGCAGTAGCAGTGGGTCAGCCAACTCCACACCGTCAGAGCTCTTCAATTCCGCGGTGAAGCGCGAACCGCCCTCAGGTGGATCCATCCACGAGGACTCCGATGGTGAGAGGTTACCCTAACGGCGCTTTTTCACCTGGGTAACATACCATTAATGGCTCTGTTTGCTGTGGTAGACAATGCGAATAGGCCTCTGGAATCCGCTGGGCGTATCCCCATCCCATCGAACGAGGCGGTCTTTTGCCCACTTTCGCTGCACGATGTCTACCGGCCGCTAGTTCGAGACCCGCACCACCGTCGCCCACGCCCACGCCCACAGCAACACTACCACCACGTCGTGACCCGGCGACCGCCTTCGCCAGCCCTCGGACTCGCCAGAAATCGGTACGCCGTGGGAGACGGTGGTGCCTCAAGTCGCTTTGCGTCTCACTCGTTCGGCTACCATCACCAGGAGATGCAATACCAGCCTCGTCAGCATGAAAGGGCTCCCTACAGACACTCTGATAGGCTATTGGGGAGGACACGTGGGGGCAGAGTGGAGGTGGGAGATACAACTGGCGTAGAGACAGCAGCATCACTCGCCTCCACAAAGGATCCAGGCGATTGTGCCTACTGGAAAGGAGTCGAGGAGTCTCACTAGGTAAGAAGGTATCGGTTTTCAACTATGCCTAGAGAGACTCATTTAGGAGAATAGCCGAGAACAATGTCAGAAGTGTTACTGAGATGGTCTCATATTTTGTCGAGTTCAATGGTACCCTCACACAGTGACACAACCAGTTTTCTGTCCGAAGGCCGACGTAGTGTTCAAATGCGTCTGTAATCGAAAGGGGAAGTGAATTTCGCTAAATGGTAATTTACGAAGGAATCGTCTTATCAATATCGAAATATTTGAGCAAACTAATCAAATAAACATTGGCCACTTATCATTTTTCTTTGAAAAAGTGGCCAATGATAACTGCTTTCATGTAACTTGTAAGAAAAGAGATATCACATTCCGGTATGAGTAATTGCTTCAGATATTTAGGAACTAAATCCTACAATATTTATAATATGAATGCGAAGGTGAACCAACCAATGCCTTTTCGGGTCGTCGGGAATGGAAGAATCCACATTTTCAGCTTGTCGATGTCGAGTTAAAGCCATCGATTCTCCCAAAACAATCCTAATGGGTTAGCACAATGGACTTTCGCTCACTGAGAGGTAGAGCCATGCCACTCTGTTGGTCCAACAAACTCTCAAAGCACTTCTCTATGCTCTCCATCTCCATTGGTTATACAGATAGGGTTCCGCATAATTGTTCAGCGACTTCGTTAAAACTTTCAACCCTGTCTTCTTCTTCTACTTCATCACGAATGCGCATTTTTCCGAAACGCCGCACCTACAGTTGTGGACAAGACCCTGACCTGTAGCATGGCAAAGATTCAATGAAAGTCGCTCGCGGTCAGTCTCATCTACCTCGTCTACCGGTACGCACAGACAGACGCCAAACCTGAGTGGCTTTATGACTCAACCCCAACTCGCACACTCTCTTGCCCCACAAAGCGAGGTTTTTTCAAGGACGCGAAAAGTTGACTAGAACCAGCGACTTTACTGATCCACAAAAGAGGGATTTGGGTACACGAATCTGCGTTTTATAAATAGTCGTTAGAGAAATAGGAGAAAAGAAAGCGTGTAAATGCGTCGCCAGGGCCCAATTAGGCTGCGAGTTCTCCAGGTTCCGCTGATGCACCGCGGCTCTAAACGTTGATCCGAAGAACCGTAACTTTGAGAGTTTAAAAGGAATTTAAAAGGGGTAGGTACTCACAGTAAAGCTGCAGCTTTGCGACAGGCATCTCTGTTCGTCCGAAAGGCATTCGAGCTCATCCGAGTTCCATCGTAGGCTGCTCGACAGTCGTCCTGGAACCTTAAGTCTTTGGCTCGACCCTAAAATTATCTGAGGGTGGTTAAATATTGCTTTAGAACAAGTGGAATGCTTTGAGTAATTGTAGCTTTACAAGCGATGCCTAAATAACTAAATAACTATACCCACGTGCATGTCTCCTCTTAAATAAAACGCCGCCTTCATGACTCGTCGAATTTGTAATCTAAATTTTCCTAATGCTGATTTTTGTGAGACTTGCGACGGCGGCCTTACGCAGCCCCCAATTCAATTTGCTGGCTCAAAGCGACATCCGCTATCCAGGCGGGGCAAAAGATCTCGACTTCACATGTTTTCAGGCAGGAAGCCAAGTCAGTCAACTTCCCCGGCGCCAATATTTGAAAAGTCATCGTAGAACACTATGATTCATTGGTTTGACTGTTGACTGACGTCAGTTATGTTGGTGTTGTCATCATAGAGAAAATAAGACCGCATTAATTTTTATTTTCTTAAAAACCAGGGTATTGCAATTTCATTGTCACTCTCATTCAGTGCTTTGCACTTTAAATAGACCGACAATCATTTGTTAACACAGTGAATCATTAAATGATGTGACACGCATTACTTCTGCGTATTGAGGCAGTCAAAATAACGCTTTCTGTGTTTTTCACTAAAATTCGTATTCACGCATTTACTTTGGTGGTAATTCCTAACAAAATAGACACGGCGGCATTTTGGGGAAAGCAATATCGAGGGAATAAATTACCCATGAAAAATTCGATGAGCAAAGAAAGTGGGATGCCATTGACGACACAATGCGTCTCGAGGAACTGTTTGTTGCATTTCGGGTTGGGTCATTAGAGGTGAAATTGGTGAAATACTAAGTAATTTCTCATAAATCACTTTACACTCGACTCAGCTGATAAATACAACTTGACCTCTTATCTGGTGATCTCGGACACAAAACTCCCCACTAATGCCTCAACATCGTCACCACCATCGCATCATCACTGGGAGTTTTGTAAACAAACAAAATATGACAGATGGCAAGTTAACGTAGTGGAATACTTACAACCTCGATGTAAGAAGCATGCCAAAAAGTCCAAATTTGGTGAAGAAAATAAAGCCAAGAGTAAAGTCGATTGTGAATTCAGTATAGTTCCTCGTCCTCTGAAGGCGACTGTTGGGTTTTGGAGCAGTTAGGGTTAGGGTTACACCACTCTGGTTTTAGGAGTAGCTTTACAATTGTGTGACCTGAAAAATTGTGATGAAGAAAGTCTGGTTTGTTACAAACGGATATTTTTCCGGCATGCCGATTGTTTCAACTGATTGTTTTAAACTGGTAGTTATGGTGTAAGTATGGACGATCTCATTCTTCCTAAGGGTCATTTTAAACTTATGACCCATCATTTTAAGGGTTTTGTTAGTTTGCAAACGTGTTGCAAGCCGGAAATATTTACTATTTCGCCATTGAATAAATGTTGTAAATACTTCTAATAAATTAATATATGCGGGTTTGTCCTTTCATTTTACATTGTGGGTTTGAGAGGCTGTAAATGTGGTTTCTACTCACAATGGTATAAATCTTGGCGCTGAAACAACACCTAATGAGCTTGGTTCACTGCATCGACAATCCGAAATATATGTAACTGTTTTAAGGAATATACAAGTGACCACAGTATGGGTCTTCTAGTCGTTTTGTAGTGGTACGTGTCAATTAGTTCATAACATATTCATGTATAAAATAGAGTAATGAAGTATTGACTTGTGGCGAGATTACTTATAACATGATATAGATTCATACCTGAAATTTATAGATTTAATGTGTCAAGGCACAAACATTGCTAAAGCTAAGATTTGAATGAAAATTAATGTAAATTATCTGTTTGATATGTGGTTTAAAAGGCAGGTAAATACAGACTGTGTTTAAAAATAAATTTATCGACATTGTTGTCATATTATTTGGTCAGCAAAAATGTAATAAATTGAGGCTCTTTCACTTGGAAGTAGTTCAGCATGCGTTTATAACTTCTATTCATTAAGACCCAAGAAAAGAAATCGTTTTGCACACTTTAAAGTAAAAACATGCATATGTTTCTCATACTAGCAAGATCCTTAAGATGATGAGTCTAGAATGACCCTGAAGAAGAATGTGTCCAGTCATGAAGTCAACATCCGTGTGCAAGCGTGGAAGAATCAGCATGGCAGCAATATGTTTGTTACGGGCCAAATTTCCCTCATCAAAATGTTTCAGGTAAAACAATTTTAAAGAGACTCCTAAAACAGCAGTCTAGCGACTGACGCTAGAACAAGGAACATTCGCGGCTGCTGCTCCAAAATTTAACAGTTACCTTGTGTTTGAGGTAAGATATCTAATGGTCCTTCAGCTCTCAATCTCTTTCCATTTGTAGGTAGGGTGCGAGTAGACAAGTTTTTGTCAGACACGCTCTCCTTTAGTCGTGTAAAAATCCAAGAATCTACTAAGGCTGGTGGTGTTTTAGTTAGGGTAGACCGAATTTATCGGTAAATGTGGTCAATGCGATCTACAACGGGGTGCCACTTGCTGTCGGTGCGATAGTACTGTCAGGTCACGAAGGGATCACGAAGCAGGATCACTGCAATAACCGCCACCGAGACCGAAAAACGCCGGAGGCCCCAGTGGTGCCCACGGTTGTAGGTGTGGGCAAACTTGATTCATTTTACCGGTATTTAACGGGTCGCTTCCTGATGATGGCATAAGAGGCTGTGGACTGGAGTTTCGTGTGATTTGCATTGAGAAGTTTGAGGTAGAAGCAGCGGGAACAGCTTGGAGCGCATGTGGCTAAACAGGAAAGACAGTCGGAAAAGCGTGATTATAGCTGCTGAGTTAGTAGGCAGGCCCAAAAACTCCATCTACAGGGTAGTACACCAGTTTGACAAGAGGTACAAAGTTTCCTCTTAAGAGCGCCTTTGGCTGTATCTTAGACAAACATGGTTCTTCTTAGCCGGCCTGAGGTTTCAGCACAACTAGTTCCTTTTTTGTTCTAGGATTATGAGATCTTCTAGAAACTCCTGATCGGTGCCTACAGGGTTCGCGTTTTCGGGAGCGCTCTCGGAGAACTGACTACCGACGATATGGATCAATGAACACCGCTACTTTGTTACTTTATTAACCTCTTTGTAGTAAATCGAGTTCTATGTATTTTGTAGATTGCGTTGACCTTTATAACAAGGGAAATCACACCACCCGTGAATGGTGTGCTTAAAAATGGATTGTAATTGCGTTAGATCCTCGTTTACCTATGAGAAATTCCACGTGAAAGTCCTGGTCGATGGGTTAGTTGGAACAGGGTTTAGAGTAACTACTGATTGTCTATTAGCAGTAGCTAGTGAGTTTTGGATAGGCGTATTTTCATGATATAAGTTAGGGCGTTGTGAAGATGTTGAAGAAAGTAGCGGAAGCACCGAACATTGATTTAAACAATGGAAATTTCGCATGTTTTCTGAGTGTTTATTAAGGATAACTGCTTTTAGAGATGCTTATTAACTGGTTTTAACCTTACAAAAATGGGAGACCTGTAATAGAGACCAAATTGTTGGTGCTCGTAGGGCAGGCAACCCATCCAGTGACTCGCTTTGACATTACAACTCAAAGGTAATCAAATCGCTGATGCGCCTTATAATCGATAAAACCATGCAATAAGCGACACTGAAGATCCAAAGACAAGTCCAAATCGTTTTTCACGAACGGCCGTTCCAAACATTAACATGTGTTATTTAATAATAAATATAACAAAAAAATGCAATTTCTGTAAATAATGCTGCAGAAGAGAAGTAATCGGATAAGTGGTCATAGGCATTTGCTGCACAGGACAACCTAAAAATAAAAAAATCATAAATTCCGTAGCTTAGAAATCTAAGAATACATTAGATTTTAGGTTACTTTGCTTAGGTTCCGTTTATATAATATATTGCAGCTTGATAATTAGAGCACTGAAATATGATAGGGTATTTAATTAGTTTACAGCTGCATAGATAGCTCATTATATGTACTTTTTATTCTATGAATGTTTTATTCACAATGACTTTATGAAAAGATCAACACATAAATATGTTGATGTGTTGATACATGCACATAAATTAGATAAGTTATTGCAAAACCTGCCGATTAATTTGGCTGAAGTAGGCCTGATTGTTCATTTATTTCAAGTTGGTTTTTTAACAACCTTTTTTAATGAATGTGGTTGTTACACTTGCATGAACATCATATTGTTTCAGTCGCCTAGTTTCACTTATCCTTGTACACTACAGTTACCTTCAATATTTTGACTATCACTGATAGGGGTGTTTCATTCATGGTAGGACCTTTGATGTTTGAAATGTTGAACCATAATTATTAAAGCGTGTATTGTATTTCATATTTATAGAAACCTAGGAGTTATTCAAAATGAAAAGCTTCAGAATCGTCAATGATAACTCAGATTTACCTTGAAGAAGTAGCTTATTTACGGGTACAACCTTGTGGCAATGAATGGGATCTGGAAAACCTTACGCGGGACTTTAATCTATAAATGTAGATTTGTCGTATCAGTGGTAAAGACTGTGACTTTGGAAGATTTGAGAGCAATTGAGATGTAGAAAGGTAGAAAGAAGCCCCGGAAAATTCGGCATTGATTATTTATTGCTTATCGATTTAAACGCGTCTTTGTCAACTAGTTTGAGGTTTTGTAGTCTGTACGTTGGTGGTATTCACTTAATTGAACGAGTCTTTCCTGTTGTTGTGCAACTAAGAACAGATATTAGAGAGAATGTGAATAGTCAGTTGAGGCTTCCTACCATTGTCAGAAGGTGGATTCCGTCACCATCCGACTCGGACAACGCTCGTAAAATTTGGACATGGAAGATGCACGCATATTCCGTCCACGCAATTCGGTGTTAAAGTGACGTCTGGAAATGCGTTTTAGTCACTTCATCCGACAGAATTGGGCCATTTTGTGAGTCTAAAGTGGTTTGCACTTTCTTCAGGTTTTTAACCTCACAAAGCGTCCAAGGTAAGGGAAAACCGAGGCTTCGCTGCCGTAAGGCGTTGTAAACGCCTGTTATGTCTATTCTTTTAATAGTTCTAAGCCTAAGACATTTAGAAATCTACGCATTGTGCATCACATACGTACCTGATGGAGTGCATTTTACATTGAAAGGGCATGCATAATTGGGTTTGTCAGTGCTCACAAACAAGAATGAAACTAAAAGGACCCAGGCACTACGACTATTAGGGTTTAATGATTTCTAAATGCATGATTTGGTCCACTAATGATATCTCCTAGTCCAAAGTCTAAAAAAGTGACAACCTTCCATAGTGCAATAAATCTCTAAAGTACTGCATGTTTATGTCTTGGAACTATCGAAGCGCCAAATCAATGGACCACCAAATGCCTGATCTTAGCTTTACGGTGGGATTTTCCGGAGCTAATGAGTAAGGTATCTAAACTGTTGGTAAGCACTCTATGGCAAGGATCACTTCACATAAAATTGAAATGCCCCACACAGCATGATTTAGGGTCATCTAGTGCTAAAATCACCCCTAATTTATCTTAATTCATACAAGTACTCGAGAGCTATCATTGGGAACGTTCTAACCTTGCAAGTGCTGCATTATTCATTCTCTAGGGCACCGAAGTCAATGAAATTGGAGGTAATGGATGAAAGTATGAGCAAGTTTTATTGCTCCTCTTGGAAAGTAGTCGTGAGGTGAAATTGTTCCTCTCCTTCACTGTTGGCTCAAACAGCCGCCTGATTTCACTCGAGTCGTGTGTGTGCGCATTCGAATGCGTTGTTTGGGGGACAAGTAGTATGCATTTCCCGTGATTTTTGCATCAGAAAACTGGTTCACGAACCAAAGATCACATTGAATTAGGGTCTTCAAATAATCCTTTCTTGGCTACAATACGGCTAAACAAGCATATGATTGGAATCTTTCTTTTGTTGAGCTTGTTTATAAATCGTTACTGCCGTGTACCAAGAGGTAACTATTGTCCAATCCTGGCAAGTTCCAGAACATTTATTTTGAAAATATACGTGGATGTTTATTCCAGATGTTTGAAAGGTGTACCCGCACACAGAGCATGATCGCTGCTCAATGCTATCCCCAGAGCACTATGATAACAATCCTAGAGTAGACAAAGCTAGAGTAAAGGAAACAATGTGGCTGCGGTGGCTCGAAGAAAAAAATATAACAGATTATTTTCGGTCATCTGATTTTCCTATCTTAAATGTATAGCAAATGTGGTGTAGGAGAACCCCGGCAGCTTTGCTTAAAGCACCATCCTCTTCTACGGAGCCGGCAGCATTCAGTCGAGACCTTTTCAGCAATTCATACAGGTGTCACAGCATGAAGTTCTCACAGAAGCGGTTGTCAGCCTTTTTCGACGACAACCTGAATTCCCCAATCTTTGGCCTCTTTCTAACTCATCAGATCTTAACCAGTAGACAAACTAGCACGAATGGTTTGGCGCTGCCGTCGAGAAGGTCACTAATAACCACCGCGATGAAAAGTCTGAAATCGGCTTGATAAAGGCTGTGTAGGCGCTAAAGGCTGAGCAGTGTAGTTCTCTTGTTTACTGAGTGCTTATTTTAAATCCGTTACATTTCGTAGGAAGCAGCAACTTTTCGCGTCTTGATGAAACTGTCGAATTAACCTTGAACACCTAGTTAGAATTATATCGTGACCCCAGAACATTCCTTTCAAAGCTAGAATGCACCCATGATAGAAATTGTTCGAAGTCCCTTCTATTGGCTGTTCATTACTGACTAATTCCCGAATCCAGCAGGTGAACGGTATTTAGTCGAGGTGGGTTCCATAGAATTTTCAGTTATGATTCTGCTCCCTTCACACACGCAAATCTGTTTGGCCTTATAAAAACTTGTAATAATAATGACTATGATGATCTAATAGTGAATCTTCATTGAATTCACAAATTCAAAGAGAATGTTACCATATCCTCATGAGTACAAATGTACTGCGTCGCAGAGGTTCTGATTACCATTCCGGATATGCAACTTTAAGGCCACATTAATTGATTTAACAAAATCTTGAAGAACTAGTGTACCGTAGGCCACATAAACCTCCTCAAAATATCCCTCTGACTCCCACAGACGAATGATGTCCCGGCAAGTTTCACAAGAATGCCCTCTAAAACCCGTTTTTTCCTGCACTGATGTCAATTGAGAATTTAGTCCTAAACAGCAATACGCTTCATGTGCTACACACTGTAACGTTCTAACTGTTACCTAGCCATTCAGATCTCACGTGGTCCTCCTACATCGCCTACTGGTGGTCAGTTTATTGCATAAATAATTAGTTCCTACTACTCACATTGCATTCAGTTATGCCGTTTGTAATGGTATAAGCAAGCAGGATTGCCGATCAGCAATCTCGGAAACCGAATAATGAGGAACAAGTGGGGATGACTGAGTGGGGCCAGGAATGAATTTGGTAAGAACACGCCGACAAAGTTGCTTGTGCTCGGCTTCACCGTCAACCACAGTCACATGGCTCGAGATGGTTGGAGCTATGGCCTCAATAGTTCCACCGTTCAATGAGAGACGGATATCGATATCAATATCGAAGGGGTTTTGCCCCCACCACCCCGACCACCACCAGCTGTCATGTAGAATGCTCTTTAGCTCTAGGCAGGGATCCGCCTTCCCATGGCAGCGTTGGATCATCTCTCGTAGTTGACTTATCTGGAGTCTGAGCGGCAAACCAATCGATCCATTTGACATAGGGGAAATTGCTAGATGGGGACGAAGCACACAATGGACACCACTTATAATTAATCGATAATTTTGCTTTACTAGGTGGCAAAATGGATTTTGTGGACAGTGTGGTCAATTATATTGTCGAAATATTGTCAGAGTTGAGGAAAAATGGTAAGCTCCATTTCTTTGGGCGTCAGAAAACCACACGTCACGTGATAGTATATGACCCTGATTTCTAACATTTAATGTCCTAACACTATCGAATTATTGTTTTAAATCTAAAATGATTCGTTAGAGCGACAGAAACGGTGTTTTTCTGTAAAGATTGCATATAATTACTGCTTTTTCATTTTAAAAGTACGATTCAAAAATGAAATTATGCTTTAGCTTATCAGGTGGTAGTAACAATGATGGATACTCAGCCTTTTTATTGACTATTTGATAGATAAAAATTTCTTGATTCCTTATTAGATAGAAAACGCACTTTTGAGCCCTGGTATATTTAGTAACAGTAAGAGTTCGAACATATTTCATTTGGGATACCTTCGGTCCACCTTGAGCCGCAATTTCAACTATTTTTTTCTTTATAACAACCGCGTTTACCTGCTTATTGTAGGAGGTATAAGGTAATACTCCGACTGATCAATGGTCACATACCAATAAATGATCACTCTAGAAAGAGTTATGTCAATCCAAAAGCTAATTTACTGCCAGCATCTCAAAAAATCCTGTATAAATGTTGCTTCAAACACTCTCACGGTTGTCAGATTAAGAAAATGAATATTGTTTAAAACGGAAAATTTATTGAGTGTCGGCCTTACACCAATATCTTTGTAAAAGCATAAAAATATATTTGTAATATTGAATGATTTATATTCTTGCATTTAATAACGTATTTGCCCTAAGAATACAGTACTGCTAGCTTCTTCTATTCACCACAGTCAAATCAAAATCTCCATTGAAATTTTGCATTAATGTTTAGGGACAATTTCCAATGCAGGGAACTCGTTTAAGTATATGAAATGCAATTTGACAGTGAATTTTGAACTGCAACGAACGAGTTAAAGTGTGAATTTCGTTCACAGTAGTGGTGCACTAGTGTAGTGACCATCGCAGCCATATCACCAACTTAGACATCCCTAAATACCTATTTGACACACCGTAATGCTCGTCCTGTTGGCAGCATTTTCACTTTCAAACAACAGATTCAACTTGCAATGTGAGATGATTTGCAATAGCTTAAGTCGTTCTCGCCAGCACTTAAAAAACACGAATTTTTCTTTGACGACAGTGGTTAAATCTTCACTTTTGCAACTTCCCACCTATTCTTTATCATTGTTCCTCAACGTTAAAAATTGTCAAGGGAAAACGACGAATTATGGACATTTCCGATGCTTTCTTGAATTTCCAGCTTCTACTAGTTAAAAAAACAATAAGGCGGCCATCCATATTATTTCTAGCCGTTCGTTCCAGCTATAGTCATCTCAGCTTCTGCGCACTTGCCCAACCTACCGACCGCGCGACCACAGCGTTGCAACGTCAATGCTAAGTTGGTCACCACACAAAACTGCCTTCACTATGCTCACGAAATTTCAAGTCCGAATAATCGAGAACGCAATAATCAAGTTGGCAATTTTAAATAATTTAAAATAAATGCCAGTAAAAGTAATTAAATCTCCTTCTCAAAACTTCATTTTACAACAGTAAAACCCTCCCCCCAACTAGGCTTCTCAAGATTCAACAAGATCTCATTAGCACGGATTTAAGCGTATTCATCGAAGGCGGTTTTCTAATGTTTAAGCATTCAGTTTTTTTCACGATTAATTAAGTCTTATTTCTGTGCCTTCTTGATATGAGATTGTTGAGTTAGAGTTAGGGTTAGAAAATAAACGGCTTGTCGCTTTTTGAAGGTGGTTTTACTAGAAGAAACGCATCGTGTTCGACTGGTGTAGGGCTCACACCTGTGAGCAGTTGATTAGTTTTGTTGTCACTGGCGATATAGTTGAGTTCTTTTCAGCAAATTAGAATGGTTCGTGTTAGCAGAAATCGTTGACTAGATCCCGATTTTCAATCCATCCTAGGACAATTTCCAAATATGGATACAACGGTCCTCAGAATTAATGTCTTCCGACTTGCCGGAATAGACGTCTTCATAATGCAGCATAGGAACCCTTTACTAATTAAATCTTTCCCTGGAAACACAATCCCTGGAAGTCTCATTCGATAAGACTATTACAGTTCTTTGTATCTTATTTTCAGGCGTTTCCGCTACTCCAAAGTTGCGATAGAGCCTGGATAAAGTATTTGAGACTACAAAACCAGAGTCAAAAAACTCTGCTCCGAGTTCCACTTCAGCCGTTTCCTGTATCATAACCTAGAGTCTTATTTTTGTATCAAGCCTTAAGAGGGCTGAGCTATCCTCTGTTCGAGCCCAACTCATGGCCAAGATTTAGCCAATGCCTACGTTCGACGTCGGAATATCTTGGTGTTCAATGCAGAAAGCACACCATTGTTTATAAGTGCTCGGAACGGTCCAACAAAAGTGGAAACCATCCAAGGAAGTTACCGTGAACCATTAAAACCGAGACTGCGCATTCATCAATCACAAAGGCAACAAGTGTACTAGGAAAGGCCACAAAGATATGTTTTCGCGATAAAGCCAAACAAAGGAGCCCCACTTCAAGCCATCTTACGGGACTCAGCGAAGTGCAATCGAAAGGCCTACGTGCCAGCCTACTGGTGACAAAGAACAGACGGAGGTTTATCGTCCTTGTGTTCATAAACAGTCACAAGATGCACCCACTGTCACGATGATATCAGCAAATGCCTGGATTATACTCGGGAAACCGAGACTGGAGAACACAAAAGTAGAATAAACTTCAGAGTTACCAAGTGTCCCGTCTCCTGCGGCCCTTAATCTCGAGTAACGTTTGGTAATCCTGCCATTGTCGGTAGAAAAAGATCTATTAAATGCGAAACCCGGGTTAAAATCTTGATCCTAT
>JAUOZQ010000558.1:0-31816 GCA_030710315.1 Anomotaenia brevis
ATTTTTGTGATCTCCAGTCTCCGTTTCCCGAGTTTAATCCAGACATTGAATTAGTAAAGGGTTCCTAGGCTCCATTTTGAGGACATCGAAAGAGTAGACGATTCTTTGTCTATTCCGGCAAGTAGGAAGACATTAATTCTGAGTACCGTTGTGTATATTTGGAAATTGTTCTGGGATGGATTGAAAATCGGGATCTAGTCAACGATTTCTGCTAACACGAACCATTCCAATTTGCTGAAAAGCACTCAACTATATCTCCAGTGACAACAAAACTAATCAACTGCTCACAAGGTGTGAGCCCTACACCAGTCGAAAACGATGTGTCACTTCTAGTACAACCACCTTCTAAAAGCGACAAGCCGTTTATTTCCTAACCTTAACTCTAACTCAACAATCTCATATCAAGAAGACACAGCAATAAGGCTCTATTAATCGTGAAAGGAACTGAATGCATATACATTAGAAAACCGCCTTCGGTAAATACGCTTAAATCCGTGCTAATGAGATTTTGTTGAATCTTGAGAAGCCTAGTTAGAGGGGAGGGTTTTACTGTCGTAAAATAAAATTTTGAGAAGGAGATTTAGTTATTTTTACTGGCATTTATTTTTTAATTATTTCAAATTGCCAACTTGATTATTGCGTTCTCGATTATTCGGACTTGGAATTCTGTTAGCACAGTGAAGGCAGTTTTGTATGGTGATCAACTAAGCATCGACGATGCAACGCTGTTGTCGCGCGGTTGGTAGGTTGGCCAAGCGCACAGAAGCTGAGATGACTGTAGTTGGAACGAACAGCTAGAGATAAGATGGCTGGCCGCCTAATTGTTTATTTAACTATAAGAAGCTGGAAATTCAAGAAAGCATCGGAAATGTCCATAACTCGTCGTTTTCCCCTGACAATTGTTAACGTTGTGAAAAAATTATAAAGAATAGGGGGAAGTTGCAAAAGTAAAGATTTAACCATTGTCGTTAAAACAAAAATTCGTGTTTTTTAAGTGCTGGCGAGAACGTCTTAAGCTATTGCAAATCATCTCACACTGCAAGTTGAATCTGTTGTTTTAAAATGAAAATGCTGCCAACAGGACGAGCATTACGGCGTGTCAAATAGGTATTTATGACTGTCTGAGTTGGTAATATGGCTAGGATAGGCCCTACACTAGTGCACTACCACCATGAAGAAAATTCGCACTTTAGCTCCTTCATTGCAGTTCAAAATGGCATTTCATATCCTTAAATTAGGTTCCTGTAATGGAAATTGTCCCTAAACATTAACACGAGAATTTCAATGGAGATTTTGACTTGACTGTGGTGTATAAAAGAAGCTAGCAACACTGTATTCTTAGGGCAATTACGTTAATCCCAACTTATTAAATGCAAGAATATAAATCAGTTAATATTACAAATTTATTTATATTCCTTTGACAAAGATATTGGTGTAAGGCCGACACTTTTTAAATGTTCCGTTGGTAAACCAGATTCATTTTCTTAATCTGACAACCGTGAGAGTTTTTGAAGCAGCATTTATACAGGATTTTTTGAGATGCTAGCAGTAAATTAACTTTCTGATTGACATAACTCTTTCTAGAGTGATCATTTATTGGTGTGTGACCATCGATTAGTCGGAGTATTGCGTTATACCTCCTACAATAAGTAAGTAAACGAGGTTGTTAAAAAGAAAAATAGTTGGAATTGCGGCTCAAGGTGGACCGAAGGTATCCCAAATGAAATATGTTCGAACTCTTACTGTTACTAAATATACCAGGTCTCAAAAGGTCGTTTTCTATCTAATAAGGAATCAAGAAATTTTCATCTACCAACTAGTCAGTAAAAAGGCTGAGTATCCATCATTGTCACTACCACCAGATTAGCTGAAGCATAATTTCCTTTTTGAATGGTACCTTTAAAATGGAAAAAGCAGTAATTATATACAATCTTTACAAAAAGCACCGTTTCTGTCGCTCCAGTAATTCCATAATTTTAGTACATTAAATGTTAGAAATCAGGGTCATATACTATCACGTGACGTGTGGTTTTCTGACTCCCAAAGAAATGGAGTTTACTATTTTTCCTCTAATCTTTGACAATATTTCGACAATATAATTGATCACACTGTCCACAAAATCCATTGTGTCACTAGTAAAACAAAATTATCGATTTATTATAATTGGTGTCCATTGTGTGTTTCGTCCCCATCTAGCAACTGTCCCTATGTCTAATGGACCGATTGGTTTGCCGCCCAGACTGCAGATAAATCAACTACGAGAGATGACCCAACGCTGCCATGGGAAGGCGGATCCCTGCCTAGAGCTAAAGGGCGTTCTACATGACAGCTGGTGGTGGTCGGGTGGTGGAGGGCAAAACCCCTTCGATATTGATATCGATATCCGTCTCTCATTGAACGGTGGAACCATTGAGGCCATAGCTCCAACCATCTCAAACCATGTGACTGTGGTTGACGGTGAAGCCGAGCACAAGAAACTTTGTCGGTGTGTTCTTACCAAATTCCTGGCCCCATTAAGTCATTTCCACTTCTTCCTTATTGTTCGCTACCCGTTATTATTGATCGGCAATCCTGCTTGCTTATATCAGTGCAGATAGCATCACCAAATGCAATGCAAGTAGTATAAACTAGTTTTTTATGCAACAAACTGACCTCCAGCAGGCGATGTAGGATGACCACGTGATATATGAATGGCTAGGTAGCAGTTAGAGGGTTATAATGTGTAGGACAAGAGGTATATTGCCGTTTAGGACTTAAATTCTCATTTGACCTCAGTGCAGGCAAAAACGGGTTTTAGAGGGATGCAACTGTAAGTCCACATTAATTGATTTAACAATATCTTGAAGAACTAGGGCGCCATAGGCCACAAAAACTCCTCAAAATATCCCTCTGATTCCCACAGATGAGTGATGTTCCGGCAAGTTTCACAGGAATTCCCTGTGACTATGTATGTTTCACATGTTGTAGTAGATAAAGAGGCATGTAAGGGTTGAGCAAGTTGTGCCTGGAAAATATAAAGAGCCCAGGTCTGAGCTAAAACTCTATCTGCTTAGCTAACAGAATGAAATAATTTGCAGCCATCATAAGTTCGAAATTTTCGGCGATCAAGGTAAAGAACCGCTTCTGGAGGAGAATGCAGCCATCTTTCAAAATGATAATGCTCCTGGTTTGGAACACAGCAAATTAAAAAAATAGTTATTTCATATTTTCAACGTTAAACATCAGATAATCTGGTCAATGCACAATTCATTTCATGTTTTCTTTAAATTTACAAACGATTTTTTTTAATTTCTTATTAACTATACATTTTTTACATAAATCAAGCAATGAGGCCATTATATCCATGTAAAAAATACAGTAAATTTGAATGAATAATTTTTTAAACAAGTGTCGAATAGGAATTTGGTGAGTTGTAAAGAAAATATTTAATGCATGAAAAAAAATACATTTGATTAATTTGCAAAATTAAGATGTGAGCACGTCATTTAGTAGATGAATTTGATACTGAAGGACCAGGGAGTTTGATAATAAGATTTTCGAAGATGCAGCTTTTTAAAAAGCCTGTCCTGCATCACCGATTATGCAATTGGAAAATTAACTTAGCTCAAATCGTGAAACTGCTCCCCACCCTCATTTACTCAAACTCTGTCTTGTCTTTTAACTTTGAAAATGTGTGCATGCACCATGTTTCATCTGTAACCAATCCCAAATGTCCCCTCGTTGTAGTATATTAGTTACCGCAACAAGGTCATTTTAGTCAAAATATAAGGAATTTCTTGAAAAGGATAGACCCCGTTTACAGCTGACGAGCAGGAAACTTCGTAGACAAAGTGTTCTGCCTCAATCATTCCCGTGTTATCACCAAGGAGAGAACAATCTTCTATGTTGTTCAAAGAACAACTTTTTCCGAGCACTAACTCTCCAGTTCATTGGTATTTAAAAGCCAATTGTCGGAGTTTGTGAAATATGCTATTTTATGTTTAAGTCTATGTCTACTAGTCAGTACTTAATCACGAAGCATGTAAATAGTAAGTAAAAAAATTTAGTTTAAGCATTATTAGTAATTAGTAGTTGTACGATGAAATTTTCAATTTATAAAAAATTGTCGTCTAGGAGAAGAAACTGATTTATAAATCCAAAGGCAATGACTTCATGATATTTGTTCACTGATCTCACAATGAATTTCGTTTGAATTGCAGAATAGTCAATAGTGACATCTTGAGTACATTTCTCTCAATTCCCTTTGTCGCGATTGACATGTGTTTGAGAAAAAGGCCTTCCTCGATTTTCTTTTCCAACCAACTGGATTACATGAAATAGAGAGAAAAATATTATCAATACTAGCAGGATTCATGCTCTTATTCATATACCAGTTTCTTTAATCCACGAACAAGAACGGCCTACTAAGAATAGCTTAAGGAGTGCACGCCTAAGTCCGATCCCATCGTTGCCTGCCATCTACACAGCTTCTCGTTCGCTAAACAGACGGTAAAACCAGAAAATAAGTTCAAAACTTCTGGAAAAATATTCTTACTTGTCTAACGAGCAATGAAAGTGCATTTTGGAATATGTGAGAAGTTTCGATTCATTGTCTGCTGGAAATAATCTACATTTTTATTGTAAGGAGCTGTTCAAGAAATTCGAAAGGCAATAGCTAGAATGGGATAACAAACCTAGTTTCCTGTCGTCATGTTTGTTTGATTAAAACCCTGCTTAAACATGGTGCTCAACAAAATTTTAAGGTAAATAAAGTTCAATGAGTTCAAGAAAGGATACTCCGCAGCAATCGAAGCGACTAGATTGGATATGAACAACCCTGGATCTGGTGGGTTGGGTTGTGTTCGACCAGGTTGAACTAGGTAAGGGCCCAGTAGTATATCCTTTGGGTTGCTAAGTACAGAAACAATGCTCTCCGAAGTTACCCGTCTCAGTGCTTACTTGGCTTTTGAATCATGAGACGTGGTATCTGCATCTGCCATCTGTAAACCGCAGTTCTTGGTACCCTTAAGCCCTCTTGAGGTGAAATTTAGGAATTCATGACTGTAGAGCACCGTCTCCATCCTTGTGGATCCGTGACGAGGGCCAAATTTATTAGCAATGTCTTCACATTAGGCAATGAAATGCTTCGTAAACTTTGATGATTCTTTTAAATTTGTCAGATCACTTCATTATTCAGCTAATATTTCAGTTTTGTGTATTATTAAAGATTCGCTTTGAATTTTAATTTGTGCGTAATACCACGCAGGTGCATATTGCACTCTTTTAAAACTTCGTAAGCAGCAGCGCTATTGTTTGTTAGGGTGACCTATCTATACAAAATAGGGGATTATGGTGCTGGTGAGTTCAATTATTTGAAGACATTTTAGAATATCCTGCATTCACCCCATGGGCGCTCATTACTAAAGGAGACGATCGTTAGTGTATCCTGTAAAACGCAGTTTTCCTTTAATGGACAGAACGTAGACGACGTCGACGACGACGACGACGGTGTGTTTGAACAATATGTGCGGTGTTTTTAATTCATCAAATGTGCTGCAGGTTTATAAGGTAGTAAGCAATTCCGGTGTGCATGTGCATCTTACCCACGGTTTAGGTTTTAACCGTTATCGGCCTTGATTTTCCGAGGCACTGATTCATGCAAATAATGAATTGATGGGCCCAAAGGAATCTTGGCCTATTCCTCAGACCAACACCCTCACCCAGTTCTTTTAGTGACGGTAGAGGTCGCGGCGGCGGACATCGACTTCTTACTTAAGTCTCTAAGTTCTGCCAAAATGCCCAATAATGATGAGTTTTGGGATTGTGCTGATTGCCAGATGAGATGCTCAACTTCATTAGAATATATATCCTTTGTACCGCCGTTCTTGAACGCTTCTAGTGGTCTATATAGAGGTTCTTCAGTATCATCTAAAAGGTGGCTCCGTAACTCTCCGCCAATGGAAGCCGCGTGTTGTTTTATCTAAAATCACATTCATTTACTGATCACTGGGTGGAATCTAATTACTCCTTCCGCATTCTATGAGTTATTTGTAGTATTTCAATAACAGTGTGGGTAAAAGCCACCGATATTTGGAGGCCACGGAATGGTAGTGAATCCACTTTGTAAATTTATTTACATATAGGCCTCCGCGTTAACTTTTTTCAGTTTTCGAAAATAGCCGTGTTCATATATACTAGGGAAAAACCACAGCGTCACAGGGTCATCTGAAGTTAGAAGTTAGACATGAATCACGTGGAGGTAGTCAAATTTAAGTGGTGGAACATTTATTAGAAACAGAGGGACCAGCCTAGGTTAGCAAAAATTGAATAATAATTATGAGCAAAATGTGTTACATTCGAAATCAAAGCAGCCAATAAAATCAGTTTCATAACACTCATGCTGATAAGCAAAACTTGCAAGGCATTCATTAGCTCTCCGTGAATATTTAAATTAGGGAAGAACAGCAGTATGATTGGAAAAAATGCAACCCAATCAATAAAAGAAATTGAATTCTAGTGACGAATTCAAAAATATTAGATAACAAAGTTTGTAGAAAATTAACTAAAAACAAAAATGTATTATCAGAGGTTGAAGCTTTTGTCTAATTGTGGAAATAAATGAGTGAAAAAGGCTGAGGAGCTTTTTTACCTAATTAATTTGACGAAATTAAGCATATCAAACTGTCGTCTATGAAGCAAATAGAATTAACAAAAGACAAATGTGTACAACATTAAACAAAGGCCATTGGAGAAAACCAAACTAGTCGAATTTTATTGAGAAGATTAAATTGGACGTCTACAACATTTTACAGCAAAAAATCAAATAAACTGCTGCATTTTTGCAAAAAGCACCCAGAGGGGATTGCATACACTCCAGCAGCGTAGGAGCTCGTTTCTTTCAAGCGCAGGTTGCCGTCTTCTTTCAGAGTACATATGACATCGAAGCGTAGGTCTTCCAAACGAATAGCTTTGTTCCTATTGCTCAAAGTTCGACTCATGCATTATAAGTGAAAAAATCATGCTCATTTAGTGACTGGAAACATCAATGGAAATCATTTAAAAGTCAAGCAACTCACATTTAGTCTATACTCGTGCAATTCAATTCTACTAATAGATGTTTCACAAACGAAAAATGTATCGGAATTCGGTGATTTCTGGCAGGTTAATTGAACTTCATCAATTTCTGGGTAGTGGGCAAATAAATATTTATTACCGTAAGAAATGCTTCGGAAAGCCTCTGCGATTTTACTTTTGGTGAGAGCATTGGCTTGTTGGTCCGTTGGCGTTTGATCGGCTACAAAGAAATACATTTCATCAGAGTAGAATAGTAAAATTATGCTAAGGACGTTTTCGTACCGTATAACCCAACTACTAAGGCCGGAATTGTGACAGGAATCAGCATAATAGAAAAGATGAACCCGCTGAAGTCACGCCTGCTTATATAGAAAATATACGAGAATCTGCGTATTGCATAGTGTTGCTGCTGTTGCTTCCGATGCAGGAATGATTCCAAATAAGAAGCTTGTTTATCTTCAAGAAAACTATTGTACATTTGTTTATAGTGTTATCAATGGCATATTTCTGCCTTAAAATACAGTAAGGAAGCATGTAGTCTTTTCACGTTTACTCCTAATCAAAAGGATTTTCCATATTCCGAGAGAGATTGCAGCACGAGTGTACTATTTTACATGTGAGGAGTAAAATGATGGCATTGCTAAAATTGGCAAGAAGGTTTCCTTCAAAAACGCAATTTACCGGTAATTTACATGCATACAAAAGTTCAGCAATGGATTGAGCTTTTATGAAACTTGTACAAAGTGAACGTTTTCTAAAGCAAATCCCTCCATTTATTCGGTTGATTTCAATCTGATTATGTCAAAAATAGAAAATAATTATACAATTTCGCTCTCGTTTTATGACTTCATTTGCAAAAATATCAATTTGTACTTGCAAAAAGCCTTTTATTTACAAATGGAATATATGTTGCAACTCATAGAGATGGTACAATTTTGTACTTAGCGAAAATATAATACATTTTTCTCAAACCATGCAGAACTCAGATATTTCACTTCAAATACTATTGTAGCAGGAGATTCTCCTAATTCATCATTTTTTCCTTGAATTCCTAGTTTGTTTCTATTTATTCCTTTAGCAACATTAAATAAACTGTTTATGGAAATCAATAAGAGGTATTGTCATGAATTTTTCGAATTAGCACTTAAACGTTTGATCTGACTGACCTAGGATACAACATATTGCACCACGATGGATCATCCATAACATGAAAAGATATTCAATAGACGATCTTCTACTACTAAAAACTTGAACAATCCTAAAAATATCACACGATGAATCCTATCATTTGTATTAGTCTTTTAGTTCTCAGGATAATCGATTTCTCATTTATCTGCAAAAAATATGAAGCACTGGTCGCATTGCCTTGTCAACACAAAACGGGAAAATCTCGCAATGAATATTCTTTGAACATTAATAAGCCCTAGTAAAGTTGGTGTATGTTTTCGATTTAAATAAATTATAATAAAAAGTTAAAAACTGATACAATTCACTTAAATGGAGGAAACAAGTTTTCGACTACTTCAGTAAATCTAATAAAAATATCTGTTAAATTTGTGAACATTACGTTTCCCTGAATTTGTTACACCTATGTTAAATGAAGGGTAAAAGGTTGTAATTATGCAAAAATGCTCAACAAAATGCTTAAAAGATCGCTTGATCCTGTTTCTGTTACTAGAAGATAACAGTTCATTCCAGTTTCATTATTTTCAATGAAAATGTACAGAAAACCACATAATTATCAAGAGTACAGTTGTATGGTAAGCCCTAAACGTCTGTTTTCGGCCACAAATTAGTCATTGCTGGCCATATCTAGCGTTTTTTGCTCAGAAACGTTCCTTGATAATACCCACCATTTGGTGAGTTCTACGAAATCAAAATAGGTAGATTTTTGCGTGTGCATTAAAGATATCGAGTAAAACCTTCATTGTCGCCCTAGGTTTAAACGATTTAATGAATAAATAGTGTATTATATGCGCTATTTACTCCTTAAATTCTTCACAGTAAAAACTCTTCATCAATAAAATTCAACTTTTGCAGCTAAAAGATGGCTTTTATTATTTAAATCACAAAGGTAGTGACAATAAAATTTGAATATGGTTTAAGACTCATCTTAATCATTTGTTCCAAAATAACCGAAAAAGCCTATGCAACTAAACAAAAACCCAAAGTTTTCCACTGTGGAAATACAAGCAGATTCTGTCTTCAGTTAACTCCTTACTAGCCACTTATTTCTCCATCGGAGTTAACATGCAAACCTTCCATGGGTTTATGAATTTGTGCGACAAGTATAGTTTTACCTCAAGGAATTTATGTTTCACTTCTTTGGTTGCTTTTAAAGTTATCACTACTGTTCCAACTGGGTACAAATAATCAATAACCAGTTCCCGAAGACATGATTCAATGCACATTTTTCCACTAGTATGAATTAATGACATTTCCTCTACCCTTTTAACCTTGAACGGTTACTCTAACTAAAACCACAACATAGCATATTTTGTTTCAATTGCATATACACTTAACACAGTACTAAATTTGCTCTGCACATATTAAAACGGACGCAGTTAACTGCTCCGACGGGCAAAAATGTGCATTTTCAGATGGGCGCCTTTCAGACATCTCACTTTCAGTGAAGCGTGAATTTCAATAAGCAATTAAATAATCTTTCAAAACTAGAACAAGATTGCAATTCGCAGGGCAAGCGGCAGTCACATCAACGGTCATCATTACTCAAGTCATAAGCTATTTAATCCTATTTTTGAGATTCAGGTATTGTGCAATTGATGAAAAATGGAAACGTAATGTGAGATGTTGAGTTGATTAATAAAAAAATAAATCACATAACGGACGAACATTCCTTCCAAACGATTCTGATTAATCTGTCTCGAGCACTTTAAACAAGCAAATTTTCAAAAAAAAATTTACTATTACAAAGCCACAGAATCTTCATGGAAGGCACTATGCATATTTTACAAAAACTGTGAAGTTCTTTGGACTAACACCCCTTTTGTACGTTAAACTTCAGGCAGGTGTTTGGATTCCAGTTTTGAATAATGCAACTACACAATAGAAATCCCCTGGACTCTAGTGATCACTCCTGATCAGTTAACCTGATGTTAGTGCGATGCTATTTCAATACCTTTAAAACGGCTATTGTAAAGGTGCCTATGGAATAACAAAAAATACGCAAGGAACATCGAAATATGTCAAGTTTCAATTGTTTACCGCAAGTTAAAGAATATGACACCAAAACCATAGCTGTTCCCACAAATGTTCATGCCCCTTACCTTCTGATGGGGAATGGTAAGGCACAGATTTCCTCGTGACAAAAATAGCAATATTGTGAGATTAAACCGTCGTTTACATCGTGAGTCTTGCTTTCTCGGAAATATGATTAAATGTTCTAAAGATATTTAATTGCGTTGGAGGATTCTCGAAGCCTAATGAGTTTTAAAGCAGTTTTTCCTTTAATAGTAAAGATTACTTTCACTATGGGAGTGAAATTGAAAGTATTTCTTTTTGGGCGTCAGAGGCATGAGTGCTTCCTCATTTCGACTCTCTTCTCATAGATTGACACTTGCGGGCTCAGTGAACAACATTAGACAGATCTGCGACCGCTCTGGCTGTGTTATGATTAGTTCGCTTCCCTGACAAAGTTCCACTACTATTGATGTACACTACCTGTAGACAGAACTTTCAAGCATGAGGGAGAAAATGTGTTATTATTCAGTGCACAAAATTTACGGAATCGGCATGGAAAACAGAACGAAAATGAGGTCAATTTCCTGTTAATTCTTCCAGAGGACGTAAACACCAAAGAACCACATTTGGGCCACCAGGAGGTGTTTTCCAGTAAAATTTCCAATTGATTGGAAACACCACTAACCAGAACGGATCATATATGAGGAATGAAGTTACTCCACATTGAGGTTTTAGAGGGAATTCCTGTGAAACTTGCCGGAACATCACTCATCTGTGGGAATCAGAGGGATATTTTGAGGAGTTTTTGTGGCCTATGGCGCCCTAGTTCTTCAAGATATTGTTAAATCAATTAATGTGGACTTACAGTTGCATCCCTCTAAAACCCGTTTTTGCCTGCACTGAGATCAATTGAGAGTTTTTGTCCTAAACGGCAATACACCTCTTGTCCTACACACTATAGCCCTCCAACTGTTACCTAGCCCTTTAGATATCACGTGGTCATCCTACATTGCATAAATAACTAGTTCATACTAGTTGCATTGAATTTGATGATGCTATCTGCACTGATATAAGCAAACGGGATTGCTGATCAATAATCTCGTGTACCGAACAATAAGGAAGAAGTGAGAATGATTTAGTGGGGCCAGGAATTTGGTGAGGACACACCGACAAAGTTTCATGTGCTCGGCTTCACCGTCAAACACAGTCACATGGCTCGAGATGGTTGGAGTTATGGCCACAGTGGTTCCACCGTTCAATGAGAGACGGATATCGATATCGAATGGGTTTTGCTGTCATGTAGAACGCCCTTTAGCTTTAGGAAGGGATCCGCCTTCCCATGGCACCATTGGATCATCTCTCGTAGTTGATTTATTTGAAGTCTGGGCGGCAAACAAATCGGTTCCTTAGACATAGGGACATTTGCTAGACGGGGACGAAACACACAATGGACACTAATTATAATTAATCGATAATTTTGTTTTACTAGGTGACAAAATGGATTTTGTGAACAGTGTGATCAATTATATTGTCGAAATATTGTCAAAGAGTTAGAGGAAAAATAGTAAACTCCATTTCTTTGGGAGTCAGAAAACCACACGTCACGTGATAGTATATGACCCTGATTTCTAACATTTAGTGTCCTAACATTATAAATTACTCTTTTAAATCTAAACTGATTCGTTAGAGCGACAGAAACAGGGTTTTTCTGTAAAGTTTGTAAATAATTACTCCTTTTTCTATTTTAAAGGTACGATTCAAAAATGAAACTATGCTTCAGCTAATCCGGTGGTAGTGGCAATGATGGATACTCAGACTTTTTATCGACTATTTGATAGATAAAAAATTCTTGATTCCTTATTAGATAGAAAACGCCGTTTTGAGCCCTGTTATATTTAGTAGCAGTAAGAGTCCAAATATATTTCATTTGGGATACCTTCGGTCCACCTTGAGCCGCAATTCCAACTATTTTTGCTTTTAACAACCGCGTTTACTTACTTATTGTAGGAGGTATAAAGCAATACCCTTACTAATCAATGGTCACATACCAATAAATGATCACTCTAGAAAGAGTTATGTCAATCCGAAAGCTAATTTACTGCTAACATCTCAAAAAATCATGTATAAATGCTGCTTCAAAAACTCTCACGGTTGTCAGATTAAGAAAATGAATCTGGTTTACCAACGGAGAATTTAAAAATGGTCGGCCTTACACCAATATCTTTGTCAAAGCATATAAATATATTTGCAATATTAACTGATTTATATTCCTGCATTTAATAAGTTGGGAATAACGTATTTGCCCTAAGAATACAGTGTTGCTAGCTTCTTCTATACACCACAGTCAAGTCAAAATCTCCATTGAAATTCTTGCGTTAATGTTTAGGGACAATTTCCATTACAGGGACCTCGTTTAAGGAGATGAAATGCAGTTTGACTTTTTTTTACACAGTGAATTTTGAACTGCAATGAAGGAGCTAAAGTGCGAATTTTCTTCATGGTGGTAGTGCACTAGTGTAGTGCCTATCCCAGCCATATTACCAACTCAGACAGTCATAAATACCTATTTGACACGCCGTAATGCTCGTCCTGTTGGCAGCATTTTCATTTTAAAACAACAGATTCAACTTGCAGTGTGAGATGATTTGCAATAACTTAAGACGTTCTCGCCAGCACTTAAAAAACACGAATTTTTGTTTTAACGACAATGGTTAAATCTTTACTTTTGCAACTTCCCCCTATTCTTTATAATTTTTTCACAACGTTAACAATTGTCAGGGGAAAACGACGAGTTATGGACATTTCCGATGCTTTCTTGAATTTCTAGCTTCTTATAGTTAAATAAACAATAAGGCGGCTAGCCATCTTATCTCTAGCTGTTCGTTCCAACTACAGTCATCTCAGCTTCTGTGCGCTTGGCCAACCTACCAACCGCGCGACAACAGCGTTGCATCGTCGATGCTTAGTTGATCACCATACAAAACTGCCTTCACTATGCTCACAAAATTTCAAGTCTGAATAGTCGAAAACGCAATAATCAAGTTGGTAATTTGAAATAATTGAAAAATAAATGCCAGTAAAAATAACTAAATCTCCTTCTCAAAACTTCATTTTACGACAGTAAAACCCTTCCCCTAAATGGGCTTCTCAAGATTCAACAAGATCTCATTAGCACGGATTTAAGCGTATTTATCGAAGGCAGTTTTCTAATGTTTAAGCATTCAGTTCCTTTCACGATTAATTAAGCCTTATTGCTGTGTCTTTTTGATATGCGATTGTTGAGTTAGAGTTAGGATTAGAAAATAAACGGCTTGTCGCTTTTAGAAGGTGGTTGTACTAGAAGTAAAGCATCGTTTTCGACTAGTGTAGGGCTCACACCTTGTGAGCAATTGATTAATTTTGTTGTCACTGGAGATATAGTTGAGTGCTTTTCAGCAAATTGGAATGGTTCGTGTTAGCAGAAATCGTTGACTAGATCCCGATTTTCAATCCATTTTCAATCAATTTCCAAATATGGGTACATAGTCCCCAGAATTAATGTCTTCCGACTTGCAGGAATAGACAAAGAATCGTCTACTCTTACGACGTCTTCGTAATGCATGATAGGAACCCTTTACTAATTCAATGTCTGGATTAAACTCGGGAAACGGAGACTGGAGATCACAAAAATAGAATAAACTTTGGAGTTATCAAGTGTGGTAACTTTATCTCGAGTAACGTTTGGTAATCCTACCAATTTCAGTAGTAAACCGCCTATTAAATGCGAAACCCGGGCTAAAATCTTGATCCTATTAATAATGAGCTGTATCTGGGGAGTATTAGTCGATTAATCAAATTTTTGCCTAATAAATCACTTTAAGAAATGTGCAAAGCCAGACCAAGGTCAAATTTCAGTTAATAAACTTGACCTCTGATTCTGAGTCAGTTAATTAATATTATCTCCTTCCAAGCTGATCCTCTATTATCTGAAAGGCATTCTATTGGGTGTAGAATGTTTCCAAATAAAACTGTTTGCGCCTCTTTCTTGTGATGACTCATTTTGAAAACCCGGTGGTTGGGGCATGGAGCCGAGAAGAAGTCTCTTTAGAAATCCACTCAGTCCAACAAAGAGACGGCTGAGCGATAAGCTCAAGAAGGCTCTTGAGGATATGTGGAAGTCGTTTGACGAAAAATACGCCTTCAAGGAAGACTCGGCTGACGGAAAGACGGTTCTCAAGGAAGAAGACAAGGAAAACATGCCCAGTTTTTACTCGCGACCTCCCAGAACCAAGAACGCCCCGTTGAATCCTCCCGAAAGACCAAAAAACCCGGGAATTCGACCATTCAATGGATCGGTGTTTGAATGTTAATGCATTATTTTTAATGTTATTTTGCTTGAAATAACAGAGTTCACGAAAATAGCCCTGTTGATATTACTCTAAGCGTGCAATCTAATTCCGGGTTCTATTCTCTATGGTTAGTTTGTTTTCGTAGCTTAGAAAAGCTGGACTCTATAGTTATTAGTTTTAATTGAAGAATGGACAAAAATTAAAATGAATTAACTCGTCGTCAGTAGAGTCGGCCTAAACGAGCACCAAGTTCTTTGATTACGAGAACATCAATTCAGCAATTCCTGGTTTCAGAGGGAATGAGACGCGAGAGAGGTATGAATGATCATCAAATATGAGCTATTATTTCGGAATGGTGCTGCATTAGGAAGAGAAATGAGGAAAACCCTTATTAGGCGGCCTTAATTACAAGTTTCTATTTTCGTTGACTTTCCATGACCTTAAATTGCTCATAGAGTGACCTCCAGACACAATAGTCAATATTTATTTAGAGGACTTCATTCATTTATAATTGGCTTGAAGAATGAACACTTGAAAGATTGATGATATCTTAAATTTATAGGTTAAAATTAATATTAAAATGGGAACCTTATGGAGGAATCTCTTCAAATTATATAAAGTATGTGAAATTTTGCTTCTATAAAAGATAATATCATTGGTTTGGATACATGTTCCGTTCATTCTTTAGGGTGAGTCCTTAATACTGACTCATTTAGTAGTAGTGACATTGAAATTCCATCAAGTTCACCTTGGCGGTCAGACGTGGAACCCCTGGAGTCTCCGTGAGTTTTTAAAAGGAATTCTCAAGCGATGTGAAATTCAACAGCTCCTACCAGGAACTCACAGCGAACTGGTCTATCCAACAGAACGTTTTCAACAGCTATTCCGCCAAAAGGTTCCTGGCGACCGCACGCCTTCGCAGCTGCTACAAAGTATGCAGAGTTTGATCAACGGGTTTAACATTGACCCCTGCTTTTTACGAGAAGCTTTCTTGGGTAAATTTCACCTATCTGTCCAAGCTATACTGGTAAAGGATCTGATTTACCTTGAGCGAGTTTAGCTGACCAAATTATGGAGGTAAGAGCTGAATCGAATTTCAGATTGTCAAGAGGTCGACGTCGCTATAAACGCTCGTGCAGCGAGAATGGAAGAAACCTTCGAACTTCCAATGATTCAACTTGACAAACCTAGACCCACGTCTTTGTCCAGGCATAGCCCACAACATAAACGGACTAAAGTCAAGGTGCAAAGAATGGTTGGTGGTGCTACCACCGACGTTTTGGTCCCACAGGTCGCAATAGCGTCGAACCTCATTCAGCGTTTTGTGTTTGATAAAATGTCAGAAGTTGAAACAACTCAGTCGCTTTGTTTATTGAGTGCACTTTCCATCTTTGTATACTCCGGAGTAGCATTGCGAATGGAACCTACACGACCTCTGAGGAAACCAGGTGTACACGCATTGACCGGCTACCACCCCTAAAGAAGAGTATACGGGGCAGCAGCGGTCGGTTCCAAGTAAAAGTGGACACATTTGGAGTGCACTTATAGATCTGCCTTAGAGAAATTGTGAAAAATATATAATTTAATAGCTATTTGGAAATAAAGTTCTTACTACAGATGCGATTGCTACTTTGCTTCATCTATGAACCTAGGCCAAATATATGCAGCAACTTCAAATGGGACTAGCTCTTGATTGCAAAATTAAATCATTTGTGTATTAAACATCTGATAATGGTCAAAAATGTCGTTTGAACGTCCACAAAGAAAATGTTTCTGATTTGGCAGAATCTCATGCCACCAAGAAATGATTACAAAGATAAAATTGGACAAGAATTTATCGTATAACACAAGCACTTTAATTTGCAAAGACCCGCCATATGATATGAAGCGAAATGTCCAAAGGGAGTATACTAGACTTGGTATGCTCCTCTCATCAGCCAACTTTTTCGTATACATTTTTAATTTAAGGGAATAAATGGATTCTTAATCATTTTTTTTCTAAAAATTCTAGTTATTATCTCCGAATTATGTACTACTAAAAGAAAGAAGAATTCAAGTAAAAACAGGTCTTTGCAAACGTAATATCGATTGCATGCAAGATTGAGCATAAACATATGCAAATATGGCATCCCTTCTTGCATTTGTATGGAAAACAAACACTTAATCACTATAAGAAATAAACTTGTTTATTAAGAATAACCGATTTTGCAAAAAACCATTAGCATTTTAAAGGTACAAGGTTCAAACGAATGCCATGAAGATCCACAGTAAACTCATGGGAGCACCTCTTGCCAAACGACTGAGCACCTTTTTATTTCCTCAAATTTATAAGGCAAAGTTGCACTTTTAGAACATCTTTCCTATAAGCTACGAAATTTCGAAAACAAATACGAAACAGATGTTTGGAGGAACTAGCTTTTTTGACATCGATGAAATATATTAGTAAATTTTGGGATAACGCTTTCACTGAGGTGATAAAGTAGTTATTTTTAAAATAATTAAGGACACATTCAAATATTTCGTATCAGAGGAAGTCAGATATTTCAATCTTCACTGATGTACAGAATAAAAAAGTAAGTACGGATAATGGATTATTTGTGTAATTATTTAAAAGAATAGCCAAATAACTTCGTAATAACCCAACACTCTTAAAAAATTTTCTATTAATCAACTAGAAATATAAACATTTGCCCAAAAAGCATGCCTTAGCTTGACCATACTTAATCTGTGGCCTTTAATTAAATATATATTCAGGCCTAAAATTGTGCTATAAATGTTTAGTCAACAAAATGCTATGTAAGAATTATGGAAATATTCTCAGCTGATAATTTAAGTAGAATATAAATCAGACTAAAATGCCTTTAATGTCAAACTTTTTTGATTGTAGCAGGATATTAGTAAAGTGAGTCTTAAAATTTCGACTCCATTATAGAATTACAAATACGAATGATTTAAATAAGGGAAAGATCTAATTTAGAGCGATTATTAGGCTAGAAATCGTCGCGTTGGCAAAAGTTTAACTGTTCTTAAGAAGGACGTTAAAATGGGTTATTTTTTCGTTATGGTTACGTATTTAAACAGACATTAGGAATGCACTTACCTGTGATTACGCCACACAAAATCAAGTGCGTAATATAAACCCAGTATTTAGCATTTATTTCTTAAATGGTGCCAATTTTAAAATTTTGTTTATAAATTTATCATTATCAACCACGAAAACCTAAGCT
The DNA here is from genome assembly GCA_030710315.1 of Anomotaenia brevis. Taxonomy (NCBI): domain Eukaryota; kingdom Metazoa; phylum Platyhelminthes; class Cestoda; order Cyclophyllidea; family Dilepididae; genus Anomotaenia; species Anomotaenia brevis. The sequence continues at coordinate 17,810 of JAUOZQ010000558.1, forward strand.
ATTATTTTAAATTACTATATGTAGGACTCTCGGTTGTTTCCAAATCGTAAACACGAGGTTTGCATGTGGACTGCGGATTTTCAGCTTATTTCCATTACTAGTTTAATATGCCCCAAGTCTTCTTGCTACTGGTGAATTGCCTTTATGCTATCTATAGCCATCTGCCTCTGGAGAAATTCAAATGTAAGTACGTCCAGGTTTAATGTATCCAATAACAAATACAATAGTACATACCAACTATACCCATTAAAAAGAAAGCAAAACGTGACCACAATTATGGGCTTTACGTCTTAAAGATTAAAAGTTTGCCCTTTATAAAGAGGCCTCTGTAAGAATTCGGAAGTAGTTTCAATCAATTTCAATGAATCATTACCGTTTTCGCGAATTTTGAATTTCGTAGTGTTGACAAATACAAGCAGGTAATTCTGCTTATTGAGAAGTAATGGCTTAGTTTAGTAGTTGTCTTAAGTTAAAGTAATTTTCAGTTGTGGAAATGGCAATGAACGGTAATTTAACACCTGCTTAAGTTCAATATTATGATGCATGAAAACGGTGTGTAAAACCTGAAAAATTGTAAAAAAGCAGTCTGATAGTTTTTAAGCCAAAGGATGTCAAGTTTTGGGATAATGTTGATTGCCAGACGGGATACTCAACTTCATTAGAATATTTATTCCTCGTGCCGCCATTCTTGAACACTTCTAGCCGCATATATTGGTTCTTCAAAATCATTTAAAAGTTGGCACCGCGTTCCTTTATCTAAAAATCGCATTCATTTAGTGACCACTGGGTGGAAATCGATTACTCCTTCCCCTTTCTATGAGTTATATGTAGTATTTCAACAACAATGTGGGTAAAGGCGACCGATATTTGGAGGCCACTGAATTGGAGTGACTCCATTTTGCGACTTCATTTAGCAAAGTAACCATGATCCATACACATCCGGGAAAAAATGAAGTTAGACATTACCCATAACGTGGTGGTAATCAAATTGGAATGGTGAAACAGTTACGAGAAACAGCGAGACTAGCCTAAGCTTAAAGATGCGAGATAACAGGACCAACCGAAGTAGCCTGTTAAACGTTAAACAGGCCCACAAGAGCAATTCAGAATTCTTGTTTGCCTTGCAAGAAATGAATTAATTTTTAGTAAGACAAAATATCTCAAATTAGAGTTGAATGGCAAATCCATAGTCATAGTCGCCTGGGATATTAATATTTACGACAAATTAAATTTGTTAAATAAAAATGCATGCTCTAAACAATTGCCTAACTCGAAATTATCTCTTCCTATATGTAATGCGTTAACAATTATTAAACTTATTTATATACATTTTTTTCATTTTCATGAATTTTGGGACCTGTCTCCCTCGGATATTTTAACTTAATGCTTTCTATTTGATTGTTTCATTTTCTTAGTTTAATGATGCAAATAACCACCAAAATGCAAATCTCGCTTTAATTTTCACCGATTAAGCAATTACAAATAGCAATGTTTAATTCTCTGATCTCTGAATTTAACTCTAATAAGCACAACTCAAGAAGCGCTTTCAAATTGAATCTAGAATTTCAAAAGAATTCATTTTAATCCCTGAAATCTTTGCAGAAAGGCTCAGTGGAATAGGTTTTTTCATCGATATCACAGCATAGCAATCAACATCGCTTTAATGTCTTATTGAAACTAACATGAAAAATAGAAAAAATATCAATATGCAAATGTTCCTCTGGTTCATCAGTTGTATTCACGGTGACATTAAACTTGGGATCCCGATTCACGATCACTAAATCGCATTGAATTCAGTAAACGAAGACAGATATAAACAAAGATCCCGATAATCCTAAACCACAGATGTATTAGAAAGTCCATGGATTTTGGAAGTCCATGCTCGTTAAGACCTGGGTTCATGGAAATGATTGATGAACCACTGGGCCAGGCAGTTTCGAGTGTCAAACGAAGCCTTCGTTGATTGCAGGCGTCTAACCCTTTGGACGGACCGATAAATACTGCGGCTTCTAATGAGAACAAGACTATTTAAAAGTTGGAAAAAATGAATAGAAATTGTGAGCAAAATATTTTACATCCGAAATTAAAGAGGCCAATAAAATTCCGTTTCATAACACTTATGCAGATCAGTACAATTTTCAAGGCATTCATTACCTTTCCGTGAATATTGAAGGTAGGGAAGAAAATTAACAATAGCATTGAAACTGCTGCAACCCAATCAATAAAATACTGGAAGATAACGGGAAATATCTAGTAGAGTCTGTAGAAAAATAAATAAAAACAAAAATGAATTATCAGATGTTAAAGCTTTTATTTAGAATGCAAAACTGAAAAATAGAAAAGCCAAAAGAGCTATTAATCAGCTAATTACTTTGACGAAATTAAGCACCTCAAACTGTCGTCTAAGAAGCAAATGGAATTAGTAGGAAACAGATGTGTGCAAAAGTAACCAAAAGCCATTGGAGAAAACCAAACCAGTCCAATTTTATTAAGGAGATTAAATTAGACGTCTACAACTTGCTGTGACAGTAAATCAAATAAAATGTTGCAGTTATGCAAAAAACACCCAGAGGGGATAGCACACATTCCAGCAGAGTAGGAGCTCGTTTCTTCCAAGTGCAAGTTGTGGTCTCCTTTCACAGTATATAAGGCATTAAAACGCAGGTCCTCCAAACGAATTACTTTGTTCATTCTGAACATAGATTGACCCAAGTACTATAGGTGGGAAATCATGCTCATTTGATGACTTGAAACATGGGGGAAATCATTGGAAAGTGAAGCAACTCACTCTTATTCTATACTAGTGGAATTCAATTCCACTAATAGATGTTTCGCAAACGTAAGTTGTATCGGAATTCGATGACTTCTGACAGGTTGAGTGGAATTCGTCACTTTCTGGGTTGTGTGCAAGAAAATATCCAGTTTCGTAAGAAATTCTTTTGAATGCCTCAGCGATGTTAATGTTAGCGAGATCATTGGCATTTTGGATTGATGGCGTATGATCAACTACAAGGAAAGTGGAATAGTGAAGATGTACTAAGCAAATTGTCGTACCCGATATCCCAACTACTAAGCCCAAAATTGTGATAAGTAGTAGAGTAGGAGAACACATGTTCCGTACGTTAAGAATGAACTAGCTGAGCACACGACAGCTTATGCAGAAAATTTGCGAGATTTTGCGAAGTGCACAGCGTTGCTGCTTTTGCTTCCGATGCAGAAATGATTCCCAATAAGGAGTTTGCATATTTGCAAAAAAACAATTATGAATTTGTTTATGGTATCGTGAGTTGCATATTTCTGCCCCAAAATATATTGAGCAAACATGTGGTCTTTTCATGTTTACTCCTCTTTAAAAGGACGAGTGTACTATGTAACAAGTGAGGAGTAAAATAATGGGATTCTTAAAAGATGCAGGAGGGTTTCTCTCAAAAAAACACACTTTACAGATAATTTACCTGCATACGGAAAGTTCAGTAATGAAATCAGCTTTCATGAAATCTCTACCGAGTGAAAGTTTTCTGAAGTAAATCTTACCATTTGAACGATTGAATAAAAACCTTTTCACAAGAAGAAAATTCATGAAATAGGCCCTAATATAGACGATGCATATTTGAAATTTAAAAAAATGAAGCACTGATTGCACAGACGGATAAACCATTCAGTTTTTAATAAAATTTGCCAAAAATGCATTTAAATGCAAGAAAAGAGACGACTACTTAAATAAATCTCGAAAATTGCTGCCAAATTTATGACTGCGTTAGTTTTAATTTATCGCTCATCATTTAATGCAGATTAGTTTGCAATTGTGCAAAATTACTTAAAAAGATTATTTAAAAGACCTATTTATCGTGTATTTACCGCTAGTGGAAAGCATTCCATTCAAATTTTATTAGATTCTTTATACAATATACGAATATCACGTGAACATTGTAGGTTCAGCTGTTTAGAATGCCCCAGAGATCAGTTATCTGGCCACAAATAAGTCATTCCTGGCTAAAACGTGCGTTTTCACCCGAAAACCTTTCAGGTAGAATTGATAATACCCACCATTTGTGATTTTTGCATAATAAAAATAGGTTGGTTCTCGTGTTTACTTGAAAGTTATCGGGTAAAACTCTTAAAATCGCCTCAGGTTAGCGGTTTAATACAATCTGAATATGATCTAAGAATCAGTTTCATTATTTGTTCTAGAATATCATAAAACTCCTATGTAAATAAACAAAAACCCAAAGTTTGCCACCGTGGAAATCATAACCAGATTCTGTCTTCGGTGAACTCCTTAATAGACACTTATTTCTCCGTCGGAGTTAATAATAAATGCAGTCTTGTAAACCTTCCATGGGAAAAGAAGTTGTACAACAAGTTCAATTTTACCTCAAGGAATTCACGTTCCACTTCTTTGGTTGCCTTAAAAATTATCACTACCATTCCAACTTGGTACAAATAATCAATAGGCAGTCCCCTGAAGCCATAATTTAATGCACATTTATCTTTTAATACAAATTTATGACATATCTACCCATTTAGATTTGAACGGCTATTCTAACCAAAACAGCAAAATAACACATTTCATTTCTATTGCACATTCACTTAGCATAGTACTAATTTTGCCCTGGAGACATTAAAACGAACTCCGTCAACTGCTCCAGGAAAAGTATACGTTTTCAGATGGGTTTCTTTTAGTTATCCCACTATCATTGACCTATTTATCAAAGTAAGTGTTTAAATAACCTATCGGAAGTAGAACAATACTGCAACTTGCTGGTTTCGCACGAACTATATCAACGGTTATCACTACTCAAGTCAGAAGATAATTGATCCAATTTTTGAGATTCAAGTATTCCACAATTGATGAAAAATCGAAACGCGAATTTATTAGTCAAGCATTTATTGCACTGGAACTGGTAGTTTACATGCATTTAACTTCAAATGTGGGATTATATAATATATGAGATCTCTCAAACCGCGATTATATTTGACAATACCAAAGAATAAAGATTATGTAAATTAAACCCATATTTTAAATACCAAATTAGGTAACTTCTTACATGGAAATTTCAGTGGGTATTAATACCCTATCCTAGAACGTGGTTTTGTCCTTCGCTAGTTCATCCCCAATAGCATAATTTTCGCTTTACTTGTAAAGGATCAGTTAAAGATGGTTTTTCAGATAAGAATCTCATGTTCTGTCAATTAAAGACTCTATTTAGGCTATTTTAAGATTATTCTCTTAAAAAATATTAAATGCATGGGATGAAATCAGGAGTCACTGCAGAGTCCACCTTAATGCTATATTTGCTTCGAAGCGATGCTTAGAACTAAATGCTACCTCATTTCAACAAAAACAACTCATCATAACCTTGTTCTGCGAAACCTCCAACACATCGACAAATTCGTGGCACTTAAGGCACCATTTTCTTTGTCTTTCGTGCTTTCCAGTTTTGCGGAAGCAAGGGCATCCTTCAAATCTTTCGCCATCCGCGAGTAAAAGTGTCTCAACCGCAGCGTTCTAGCTCGACTGTAAATAAGCTCGTCTACTGTGGCGATTGAATATTTCTTGGAACCGCTTTAATAGGACGATCGTTGGAATGATCTAATGCTCCCAAATCCATCCTGTAGCATAATTTACCGGGTTTCAAGATTTGTCATTCGAGCAAGAATACAACTATCACTATATTATTGCAAGTAACTGTAATGTTTTCCTCTCTGTTTCATGTAAGAAAATTGGGAAAAGCCTTTTTTCTTAGACACGTGTCCATCGCGAGATAGGGAATAGAGAGAAATGTGAGGGGTTTTACGTGTAGGCCTGATGCTTGGCACTTCAGTATTAACAGGAGTTCAAGATCTTCATAATTCTACAATTCAAGTAGGGGTGTGCTTTATGTGAGCCACCGCACCTTATGAGCAACCCAAAGACATGGTCATTATAAGCCAAAAGGTGATGTACTTCGAATTCGGATTGTTTGTATCACTATTTCAAAAAACGCACCTTGTGTCTTACACTTCCGAAATTCGTCAAATACCAGAATTTCTCTCGTATGATGGTCTCAATAATGCATTGCTCTTAGGTAGGTGTTGACCTGAGATCGCAAATCACATGCAGTTGCTAAGGCGACTGGATGGTAATCATTAGGCTCGTTTTAGCTTTTTTTATTGTTACTCCTTTATTACTGTTTTGAATAAATTGTACCGATAAGAAGAAGATTGCTGTGGAAGCCCCTTTTATAGGTGCATTATGGTACACTTTTCAGCATAGCAACCACATGACCTTCGCTGAGAGAGGTCATTTTTTTCGACGGAATCTGTCAACAAAGTGTGATCAGAAGTCGATAATGAAACATGAATTCTAAAATAACTTTCCCTCGTTAAAAACAAAACTGACCTAATTTTTTATAATTTTAAGGTGACAAAGACAGTAAATTAACTTCTTTAAATGAGGTACTATCTGTCTTGGTCCATCTCATATTAACATTGTCTCTCGACTGTCGTCAGTGCCTTTTCAGGCCTAAATGTTTCCGACATTGCCCGTTCTGGAAAGGAGACCAATGTTTAGTAAAGTTTACTTGGTGGAAAACCTTGTCTTCGAGTCACTCATTAAACATAGTGGTCTTCATAAAAGTATTATAAACAGAAATCAAATCGCTCTAAAAATTCTTGAAATAAAGCCATCTGGCGTCAATTTGATGAAACTCATGTCCAAAAATAATTTAATTACAATTAATTAATTACCATTAATTTAATAAATGAGAAAAAAATCGAACATCACGTTTAAATTGTTGAAAATTTAAAGGTTTCTAAAATCACTGATTCGGCACAACCGAAATTGGTGTCGATATATCAGTCAAATGAAGAGGTTGCATTGATGTCTCGTTAGCATGATTTTGGTCGTAACGAGGGCCTCATCTTCGTCGCAGCAGAATAATAATTAAGCTTTAGAGTTCCGAGAAGACCGTGTGGTTTCTAAATACATCTACGGGCTCTGTGAGTGAAAGGTACCACGTACACTGCTCAGTTCCAATCAACCATTCTTTACTCTTGTTGAGAAAAATTGATGTACAAAGGATAGCTTGTAAAACAATAGTTTATCTCACAAGCTAGATAATTTAACCACAGAAAAAGAGAAACCTTGCAAGGATCAAATGTTCAATAACAAGAAGAAGTTACCGAGGAATGCAGTGAGCTTAACACTACGTCAACATATCTGCGAGGACATTAAATTCATTGGCTGAGGTATGAAATTAATAACGGGGAGTTATAACCACCTCGCAACTTTGTTTGAGAGGATTTAATGAAACAAACTTTAAACGTAACGCTAAAATGACTAATGATTGAATTAGATATTTCTAGCCTAGGGGTCACCTCGGGGAAGCGTGCATTATGATAACCATCTTGTCACCATAGCAACCACAGGCCTACTCACTAACAGAGGTCAACTTGCTTATTTCTAAAGAAATTAACTGTCCAATTGGATAAAAAGTGGAAAGCGACCAAAACAAAGCCCATTGTTTAGACGACGTCAAGAAACGGGAGGATTTTCATTGGACTACGTCAAGCGCTAATAGTTTATTTCTCAAGAAATCAGCCAATCGATAACAGCAGCGAACATCTTTACTTACTTGTACCAACCCTAATGGGTGGCCGGTGTATAAATACGCTGGTAGCAATACCACACTCACACAACACAGTGAGTTTGCATTGTCCATGGTCGGATTTTCCTTAACGTCTTGCTAGTAGTTAGGTATGGCTGGTTTCAATGAAGACATTTCGGTTGAATCTTGGTTGTATTTTAGCGTGCAATGGCTTCTCAAAGATTCAATCTCTCATACTTTCATTTTACTTTAGCCTAAGCAGAGATGGATTATGACCAGGAACAAGTTGGAAGGACATCGGCTGCAAATGCGATTGTTCCAGTAGACTGGGAAGACTCAAATCAAACTGCGATGGACTCACTTGGCAGACAGCACACAATGCCACATCTCCAACAAGCGAAGTCCTCCAACTTAGAGGACCCAGATGCAGCGTCAACTCCAATGCATTCTATTAATCCCCGTTATTGCAATTACTCATTATTTCAGGGACAAGAGGGCTTGAGGGAATCTTGCCTTCACAGTTGCCGAAGCGGAAGAGGTTGTACCGCTGGGAACTCTTCCGTCTACCAGCAATTTCCTAACCCGTCCAGCGCCGCTGGGAGAGTTGCCGGAATTCCAGAATACTACTGCAATCCAAAAGAAAACTTGGTGGATTTCAGGGGCGGCAAAACACTGGAAGTCGAAAATTGGGGAAGTGGATTTTGTCATCCACATACTGCTAACATCCACCCAATTGATTGGAACACTTGTCAGGTAGGCTGGAGAGTGCTTTTACATCTCGTGCTTAACCATTTCTTTTCGATTAGCAATTGAAGATTGCAGTTTTGAATATTTATGAGTTCATCGCTTACTTCATGAGCATTGTAGTGCACTAACGACATTCCCATATTTTGAGAGCCTGACCAGAAGACTCGTGACCAAATGTGATCATTAATTCAAAATTAAAAAAAGGCACTGAACCAGCTTCGTAATCATCTTCTACATCTTCCGCATTCTTGTTAATGGAGTTGTTAATTTGGTTTTTGGCAAAAAGATGACTCAGAAAACTTATCGACATTTCCCTTAATAGGTATTTTAGGCCTCTCAGTTGATATCGATATGAACTCCTGGACACAATTTTATCTACTAAAGTACACTTTTAGTTTATTTTTATTTAATTTACCATGTTTATAACCATAAGTTAAAATCGTGGATTTTGTTATCAAGTCAATTCAAGCCCAATGATTACTAATTTGTAGGATGCCAACATTCAACAAAATGGAGCCTTTGCCAATTCGCATATCACATTGAACAGCCACGTACGTCCATTCTAAATAAAACAATTCATTTACCAAATACAATCTTTGTTCTAGATGAATGGCTCAGAAGACCGAGGAACATTTTATAATCAGGAGGGTCAAATCCTGCTCAGAACAGCACCAGCCTCATTTGACCGGCTGAATGTGCATTGCTTAAACACTCAGGCCATTACTGAGTTAGAGCCCAGTGGTTCCAATTTGGTGCCCATGACGTCAATTACTGCACATGACAGCAATCCGGGAACAGGTTGTTCCATGCAAAAACGCTATCTCACTAGAAATCATCTTTGCATACCCTTTTGATTATTAATCTCTTAGTAGCTGAATGTGTTGTCGTTGTGTTTTTGGTTAATTTAGTTCGTAAGGCGAGGAAACGGCGTGCAGTATTCACGAACGCCCAACGACTGTGGCTGGAGCACGAATTCAGGAGCGACCAGCGCCCGGATTTCGAAACGCGCCAAAAATTGGCTGAGCGTTTGGGACTCCGAAAAGACGAGGTGGATAACTGGTTTAAGAATCGGAGAGCGAGAGAAAGGAAGAGAGGACGTTGCTGCTCTGCGCACGACTACCAGTGAATGAACCCGCCCAATTTGCATTAAGTGTAAATAGTGTTCTGAGTTTGTAATGAGCCGGATTCCCCTTCAGGACCTGAGTTTTTTCACGTTGCGAAATTCCGGTGCTTATTGAGCGAAATTGCGGTTGGATGCAGCTGATGAACAGTTCGTTTCGCATTTTGTGGATGTTTTTTTGATAGGACCAGTGGATAGTGGAATGCAGTATTTTAACCGCGAACTGAATCAAATGCTGAAGCCATATACAACTGCAGCAAATGATGAAAGCCACTATGGCATGTGTAATTATCGTCAGCTTGTGAGCAATATGTACTAAATCCACCGAAAAATCACAAATTAAATACAAATTTGATTTGTTTGAGTACTTCATGCAATCCAAAAGTGAGACGACGGGATATCTGGAAGAATCCCAGATTTCACATCCCAGGAAATAGGATGTGAAATCGTAGTTACTGGTAATGCGTTTATGATCGTTTCAACCTGTACATTCATTTTGGATACCGTGTTACCGGGGTAGGTGTCACTTTAATCTTTTGATCCTTTTTCAAACCCTTTCCGCATTTTTACTGTAATATTAACAGGAATTCAATCTCATTGTTTTTCTTTTATTCATGTATAGTTAGGTTCGAGATGAGGGGTGCTTTATGTGAACCATGGCGCCTGATGAGCAACCCGAAGATGAGGTCAGTGTGATGAGGGGAATATACATTGAAATAGTAATGTTTGTTTTTTCATGTACATTGTGAATTAACTTTCCAAAATCCACCAACAACCAAAATTTAAATTTAAGCCTTCCGCACGAAGGACCTGATGGTCCATTGTCCGTGGTAAATTGCTTTTTCGGAAGGGTAGGTGTTGACCTTAGCTTGGAAATCTCATGTAGTTGCCAGGGGAACTTCAAGCGCAATGTTGACATTAGATTAATGTATGCATATATTTCATACTAAGATGTATATTATTAAGTTGAAGAGTGCTGTACAAGAGCCTCTGCGCCCTATGAGCAACCCCAACATGAAGCCATGGTAAGACTCCGGAAATTAACGCTAAATCTAAACGGTTGTCTTTATTCCGATGAACATTTTAGGGCAAATCACAAAATCTTTCATGGAAAAAAATACTGGTTGTTCGTAGATTTGAAATTCCACATTATGGTCCTAATGATCTTTACTCGTGGTTTTTAAGAAGTATGTCATGATCCCAGGACTGTGTTGCTATGGTGACGAGATGTTTATCATAAAGCACGCTTAAAGGCTATTTACACGACACCTGCAGTAAACAGATAACATCGTTGGGATTGCTATTTTATTGGGAACAGTTGAGCAAACATTTCACAATAGAGATACTTAAGTCTGAATTTGATAAAAGTAAATGCAGATCCAATTTCTGCAGCAAATCCAATGTTGTCAGCCCAGAGTGGCATGAGTAGATCCATAGATGTGGGCACAGCACGAAACTTGCTGAGATCGACTAAGCATTTCATTCACATTGAAATGCAAATATGGGTTCAATTTCAATATTTCAGGCCATATTATAGAGCATGAAGCACTTTATATGCACCACTGTGACTTATGAACAACCTGAGGATGAGTCAGTACTTGCCTTGAAGGTGTTGAAATTTATTTAAGGAAATTAATCTCGTCTTCAAATGACCAGATTCATCAGAGCATTTTCCTGAAAAAATCTCTTCTTAAATATATAACTGAGTAAATCCAGGCAGCCACACGCAATCGCCGGTGAATTAAATTTGAAAATTCACTGACACTGAAAATATGGTCGTGGAAACCACTATTTTGAGTGCATTACGGTTACTCATCTTATTACCATAGCAATTACGAAGCCTTACCTAACTCCAGGTCATTTTTTCAATAAAAGCTGAAAGTGACTCTAGTTTTGTAAAGAATAATCACGTTTCGAGAAGACGCGGCCTTATGGTTGCCTAGCAACAGGGTTTGATTGTGAATGGATAAGAATTATTGTCTTTAAATGGGTTTTCCCAATATCCGTGACAATCTCACATTGTTCCAATATTACCAGGGTATTCTTAGTAGTCTCAGGTGTTTTATAATAAAATTGACAAATTGACGAAGATTGGGGTAAATGCATATTCGTTTCCAGTTTGTTTAAATCGCTTCAATTTTCACTTCGGATTACAAAATATCGTTCCTTTGAAAGTACTCAATTAAGCACCTCCCAGGTGCCGCAAATATTTCTATGGCCCTGTCTGTGAATGAGTGGATGGTGAGTAGTTACATTTATGCAATTTCATCTCCACATTCAGTCTCGTCGTCAAGCTGCTCATAATACGCCACGGTCCTCTTAAAGAGCTTGTAAAAATTTAACCAAAATTCTCCATAAACCGATCACAAAAGAGTGCTTATTTCTGTATTAAAATAGAGTGTTTGAGAAATGTGCACCAAGACGAAGCTTCTAGAGCACATAGAACAAATTTGAGCCTTACTGAAAATGTTGGAAGCTAAACAGGCAAGAAAAGAAGTCTCAGTTAGCTAGATAAATTGGCATTGAAGTGGTTTAAAAGGACCACAGAAAAACAATATTAGCAATCGGGTTCTTAATGAACTTCCAATTAAGGATTATTGGGGTTTTCAATAACTCTTTAGTGAAGAATGAATTGCACCGTTTTGAAGTGGAAATTTTTAGCTCGGTTTTGAAAACCGTGCGTAAAACAAGTAGTTTTTAAATAGAGATCTTATGAGAACTCCAGAATATCCATTTGTAAAATAAAATGCATTACAAATTATACTGCTAGAACTTTACGTCACCATGAAGGTGTTTCGTGCTTGCTTATCTGGGTAAATTAAGCGACTGCATCACACGCGACCATTTGTTACTTCTTATCTCGCATTTCCACTTCAATGGCTTACTACCTTAGAGCCAAACAAATCACCGCCCACCTGACGCGAGTCACACTGGGTACACAGCACAGCGCATAGCTCCCTCTCAACCGGCACTATCGTTTCTACCTATCACCTCCACCTGCCACCTCCATTCCTCCGGTCAACGAATGCAGTTTTAATGGCTTTTCCCTCCATTGCTGCCTACAACAGCACTACGATCACCACCATCACCGCCACCAGCAAGCAGAAAAAGGCTGTATTTTAGGCACTGGTGCAGTTCTGTCGAAATCGATTAAGCCACGATCTCATCTAGCAGAACGTTTATCAGCTTCTCGTGCTCTTACACTGTTTGCCGTTCCTCTCCTCTGTAACAATTCCTGCGCGAGGCGACAGCGACATCGTAGCCGCATCGTCCTTTTTCACGAAACACCAAGGCCTCGCATTCGCAAACCAGGAATTCTGCTGTGTTCTCATGCATTCAAGGTTAATACCTTCTTCGATTCTTCTTTAGTCACCTCAAAAATCAAATCGAACAACTCAAAGAATACCATCGAATTGTCTCCTTATATCTCTGGCGGCAACGCACTTGATGTAATATTGGTGGTGGTTAAGATAGGGAATCCCTTTGTAAAAAACGGCTCAACATAAGCGCTACTCTTACTTCATTCTAAAAACAATTATTTTGTCCAGTGATGATTTTCATAATTTTTACTTCAAATCGGATATATATTTAACATTTTTATCTGATAAGAGGATCCTTCAACTGTGGATGGCATTAAGAGAATCAGTGCGACAGTTGTAATAGCAAATGATTTTGAATGCTGGAATCAGACACTACACTTCCTGGTGTGGGTAAAATTCATGAGGGGTATGTCCAGAAACTCATTTATATTCCAGTCATCTATTAGCCGCTATCTACACTCATAATTTCGCATAATCGTCTTGAGGACACATTGTTACTTGGACTTTTCCAAGGGATTCTGTGTTGAATGTAGGTCGCCAATCGCATGACGTTCCTATAATAATTGATAGAATAGCCATAATACACACCCCATTTCTCAGCGAAATCGTCACAACTCATCTTATTTACATCTATTTTATTTCTTGAGTTTCACGTTATTTTATAGAATATTGCAAAATTTAAACAACTATAACTCAGTTAACAATGCGTCGGAGTCTCTGGGGCCATTAAATTCAGCAGCCGAGGACCGAAATTAAATAGAATGAATTTTAAACGCCTTCGTTACATTTAAGATGAAATTCTTTGACACAATCGAAGCCGGTAATATTTTTGGTAAGAAACCCCCAGCTATTGCAGGTTTAGGGGACATCTCTGAGAAACGTGCATTATGATAACCATCTTGTCACAATAGCAACCACAGCCTATATACTTCCTGAAGTCGATTTGCTATTTCGAAAACAAACTACCAGATTTGATGCTGAATTGGCCAGCAGTCGTATCGGAGTCCATTGGTTAGACTTCGCTAAGGACTTGAAGGATTTCCATTGGCCCGCTCCAGGCGCTAATAATGTATATCTTCAAGATCAACCAATAGAGAACATGCGCAAACACTTTTACTTACTTACTTACCCACCTAACAGCCGGTGAACGGTGTATACATATCCGGATAACAATGCCATAACTGCATTCCACAGAGAATTTCCATTAAGCAGGTTCTCTTCAATATATATA